>PVLC010003259.1:11345-25751 GCA_004027655.1 Graphiurus murinus | reverse complement strand
ACAAGCGTGAGCCACCATGCCCGGCTTGTTCTTTATTTTAAAACAGAGTCTCACTAAGTTGTGGAGGGCCTCACTAAATTGCTGAGGCTGGCCGCAAACCTGCAATTCTCCCGTCTCAGCCTCCCAAGTTCTGGGATTACAGGTGTGCACCGCCACGCCTAGCTAAGACCCTGTTTACAAACAAAAAATAAGAAAGGCTGGGGGTATAGCTCAGAGACAGAATGATCCTGGGTTCAAACTACAGTACCACAAACAAAACAAAAAAACTGTATTTTCTCATATGAGAAGTTCTTATTTTTCACATTTCTGTCTGCTTCTTCCAAAGGCTCAGTTTAAGAAGACAGATTTTGTCAACAGCCGGACTGCCAAAGCCTACCACTCCCTTAAAGACTGAGGGGACTGACGGTGCACCCTGGGAAATGCCAGCCTCGCTGTGCTCCGCTGCAAAAGCCCCAAAGGAAAACACCTATTTTTCTACAACCCAGCCTGAGAAACCTCATGAAGCATGCCTTGTTTCTAATCTTTTCTATTTCTATGGTCCCCAGAATCTGGAAAACAAATAATCAGGACACAATTTTGTTAGGCTTCCAGAGACTTCTGCACATTGGCCACCGGAGACGCTGGCTCAGGTTCCGTGTCACCTCTGTGAACAGCACTCTTTGTTACCGGGCTGCTGGCATGTGGCCTTCTGGAACCAAATGTGAATTCTTGCAGAGTAGACCTTAACACAAGGAAGGAAGCTGTTGCATTACTAGAATTTTCAAAGTTTGACATTTTTATTCCTTTCCTGGTTTCCATGTTTTGTCATCCATCATGTCACCATTGAGCCACAGGCGTGTTGTCCTGCATTGTTAAACCATATCCGCAATGTTAAGAAGTGTTTGCAGAGTTATCCAGAAGAAAGTACAACGGCAAGATCGTTGGCTTTGTGCTTGCTTTTATCTCCTTGGGATCTTTTTTCCCTCTCTGATTTTAAATGAACTTATGATATTTAGATTACAGAGTATGCATGCCTGACTATAAGAAAAGTAAATTGAAAGTTCATCTCTAATTTAAAAATAATTTTTTCTGCAGAGAAAGGCCACTATGGTTATGGAATCTAGTGTTCTCCCGAAGCACTAAGTGAATGAGACTTTTGCTCCAGAAAAATAATTTATAACTATTGCAAATTTCTTCTAACTAGAAGCATTTAATACAATCCATTTCCTGGGCTTTTTCAAGACACACCCTTGAGCTGATGGAAGACTGGGCTCTACTCTTGAGTTCCAAGAGAAACCAAGAGTCTCTCAGACTGCTGGGCCAGCCCAGGGCCTTAGAAACATAGCTCTGAGCCACATTACCAATTAGCCCACCTTTGTCCAACATTTTAAAAACAACACAGAGCTGCAGAGCATGGTAGCACACACCCATAATCCCAGTACTGGGGGGGCTGAGACAAGAGAATCACAGGTTTGAGACCAGCCTCAGCAACTTAGTGATGCCATTAGTAACTTAGATCCTGTTTCCAAATAAAAATAAAAAGGCTGGGGGATAGCTCAGAGGTAGAATGCCCCTGGGTTCAACCTCCAGGGTCAAATAAATAACACAGAGCCACCAAACCAAATCTTCTGTGATTTTCCTCAAGCCATTATTTTAAGCCAAGGAAACTCCAGAGGGAAAAAAGTGAAAAAGTTATATCAAGAATGTTAGAAAGTATCAGAGCTGTGCAGAAATGATGTAAGAAGTACTGGCATTTAGAAGACGGCATTGTCATCTAGTAAAGTGAATCTGTGTTAAATGTTATTTTAACTGGGCTGTGATTAAAACCATTCATGGACAGTTAGTTTTCTCAGCTATAATTCTGTTGTATTTTACTTCTTTTTAAAAATCTAACAATGTTTGTCATAAGAAAGTAAGAGACAGAAAAATCCTTCAGCTCCTTTTGGTCAAAAACATGTAATAGAAATAAATCCCTATTTCCAATTTAAATGTGTATATAAGTCTTTATTATATCTGGAACTTAACATTTTTTTCAACTCTGAAAGCTCAGTGAAGGTTACTTAGTTTACTAACCTAGGTCAAAATGAAATTATTTAGATATCAATTTTTTAAATACTAAAGAAAAAAATGTCTCCCCAGATTTCTGGCAATAAGCATTTAGAATTTATTACTCCAGATATTTGATGTATGTTCAAAAATTTCTGTGTTTTTAAAGGCATTAATAGAGGCTTCAGTAATATTAAATACAAAATGAGCTTAAAAAAGAAAACATCGAGCCGGGCGTGGTGGTGCACGCTTGTAATCCCAGCATTCGGGAGGCTGAGACCAGAGGATCCGGGTTCGCAGCCAGCCTCAGCTACCTAGTGAGGCACTCCGCAACTTAGTGAGACTCGGTTTCAAAATAAAGAATAAAAAATAGGGCTGGGGGTATAGCTCGGAGGTAGAATGCCTCTGAGTTCAATCCCCAGTACCGCAAAAAAAAAAAAAGAAAACATCACCTGCATTGGTATCTGTGCATGTCTGATTTGTCTAAGTATTGTGAGATTGGCAGGAGATTTGAGAATTTGAACTTGTGACTATCAACTTCAAATACTGACTGCTTAATACTTTGGAATTATTTATATTTCTTTCCTAATTAAAGTCCTAAATTCTTTACCAAGAAACATACCCTGTAAGAACAGATAGCTAGTCACCAAAGTATATTGAAATGGAGAGATATACAAGTGTGTTGGCTATTGTTGGATTTCATAAGTTCAGTGGGTCTGTGTCTGAAAAGCTAGGCTATATTTATCCTCATGCCTTGCTTTGTCTCCTGTTTGCAAACACCTCCCTACTTTACTATTTGTGAACACCTCTGGGTGACAGCCTTATGCGATGGGTATCAGTTTGGATCACAGGTATACACACAAATCTTTTTGTGTGCATGAGGGGAGCACATGGAACCAGGGGCATTCTCCTTCTGAGCTACACCCCAGCCCTTTATGTTTTTTTTTTTTTTTTTTATTTTAAAACAGGGTCTAAATGCATGTGTATCTATGTTTATAGCTGCACAATTCACAATAGCCAAACTATGGAAGCAGCCAAGATGTCCATCAACAGTGGAATTGATTACAAAACTATGGGATATGTACACAATGGAATTTTACTCAGCCATAAAGAAGAACAAATGTTATTTACCAGTAAATGGACGCAACTGGAAAACATTGTTAAGTGAGATTAGCCAGTCACAAAGAGTAAAGAAGCATATGTTCTCCCTAATATGCGGATGCTAGGGGGAAGATGGGGCATAGGAGGGTCTCCAGATGGAAAAGAAGGGACCCTCGATAAAGAAGTTGATTTAACTAAAAGGGATGGATGGGGGGGGCACCCTAATGTACATCAAGGTTACTCACCAAACTGAACTTGAGAGGGAGGGAGGGTGAGGGAGTGGGGTGGGAATTTGGGGAAGGGGTCAAATGAGAAATGTGGGCACATATGTCGTTATCAATTTGTACCTAACAAAGATGTATGCTTACAATGGATGCATTATTTAAAAAATAATAATAAAATAAATAAAATAAACAGGGTCTAAATTATCACACACTGGTCTCAAACCTGCAATCCTCCATCTTAGTCTCCCAAGTACTAGGGTTACAGGCATGTGCCACCACGCCTGTCTAAAGCTGTTTTCCCCCCATATGTCCATGACTCTGCCCAGGCCACCAAAGCAGCTGATGGGCTTTCTTGTTTATTTGTGCCACGTTCCAAAGGACTGTTCCCATGTCAAAAATTCTTAATGGTCTTCTGAAATATGGGAGGTTGCTGCCTTAGATTTCTGCTGCTGAGAAGATTTGTTTATACCTGATGGAAATAACCAAAAGGTTATCTGATGACATAAAGAGTGGATTAACATGTCAAGCAGGAGAATGAGCAGCAGGAGGAGAAAAAACTTTAAAACCATTTTATCACTCTCTGAAGAAGCAATTTTTTTTAAGAAAACAGAAAATAGGGTGTTTGTAAACATATATATGTATATTATAGGTTATGAGATTTTCCCTAAATAAATATGTAATGGCCGGGCATGGTGGCGCTCGCTTGTAATCCCAGTACTTGGGAGGTTGAGAGAGGAGGATCACAGGTTCAAAGCCAGCCTCAGCTACTTAGTGAGGCTCTCCACAACTTAGTGAGACCCTGTTTCAAAATAAAGAATAAAAAATAGAGCTGGGTGTGTAGCTTGGAGGTAGAGTGCCCCTGGGTTCCTTCTCCAGTACTGAAAAAAAAATTAAATAAATATATATAATGAACTCATTGCATTAGAATGAGAAGAACTTCAGTATGTGTGTACTTTGAACAAAATTGCAAAAGCAGCTTCAAATCACTTACACTCAGAATTAGGAGAGAATTTCAAAGGTATCTGGTGAATTCATCCTTAAAGCATCTGTTCAATTTTGCTCCAGTATCTTCTTACATAAAAAAGAATCTTCTTGCATCAAAAAAGACTCAGATGTTAACATGATAACAGAAAAAGATGCAATCATTCATTCGACTAATGCTCAACTTGACTATAACAAGTCCATTTTAAGACTCAGTAACTGTCCATTAAAGTATTTGTAGTGGGCAAAAGGAAACCAACTTTTCAAAATAAAAGTATACCCTAAGGTTAAAATTGTAGTTTAATAGTGATCCTGACCATTTCATCACTTAGGAAGTAAACTTCAGCCTTTTAAGGACTTTTCCAAAATAAAAAGGGCTGGAGTATATCTCAGAGATAGAATGCTCCTGGTTTTCAAGCCCCAATACCAGTAGAAAAAAGAAAAACTATCCCTTTGTGATATCTTCAAGAAAGAGAGTTCTAAATACCATACCTTGGAATAAGAGGTATTTAAAGTATAAGCAGAAGGGAAAGCATTTTGAAAACCATAGTGTGTGAGACTTGGTTTTTAAAATCCAGAGATATTTAGCCTGGAGAAGGGTGCCCTATGACCTCTTTAAGTATTTGAAGCAGCACTGTATGGAGGATGACAGTCTTATTCTGACATAGAACAGATGACAGAACTGGTATCAACAGGTTGAGGCTCCTGAGAGACTGTTTTTGGATAATAATGGACAGATTTTGAGTACTTCTTACAGCCTCCTCATAAAATACGTGCTTTTTTTTTCCCCCCTCTTCTTTTTATGCCTGGAAAACCTCTAAGACAGGGAGAGATTAAGTCACACTCCCAAAACCACACAGTTAAAAGAAGCAGAGGATCTCTATGAAGCCAGTCCTCTCTGGGGATCTCCTGTGAACCCAGAGTTAACGAGTCAGGTCTCCATGTTGGTGAACCCCAGGATCTCTGGGGTGGCTTTCTTTGGAGAAGAATGAACACAGTATTACATCATAGTTAAGAGGACTGCTTAACCCGTGTGTTGGCACATTCCTATACTTGGAAGGTTGAGACAGGAAGATTTCTGGCTGGAGGCCAGCCTCGGCAACTTAGCAAGGACCTATTTCAAAATAAAAAATATAAAGGACTTGGAGTATAGCTCAGAGGTAGAACCCCTGGGTCCAACCCCCAGTACCAAAAATAATAATAATAATAATTTCTTTTTGCATATATGGCTAGTTCAAACTAAAAGACCTTCCCCACCCACTTATTTTCACATACAACACACACACACACACACACACACACACACACACACACACACACCCATCCCTTCAAATGCCAGGTAGGAATAAAGAAAATAGGGCCCAGGCAAATGATTCTGAATGTCTAATCCTCAGAACATGAGCACTATTAGGTGAAAGGACCTATCCCATACTTATTAAGTAAGTTTGAGAAGGGCTGAGTTACACAAAGATCAAAAGGTCCTTGGCTGCAGAACTTCTTGGAGTCACTGCATACCCGCATGCTTTGAGAGTTCTCCAGGGAGGGGCAGGGCACACTGCCGGCCACAAGCCTTTCCTCAGAACCAGCCTGATTTTGTTAGATAACTCAAAGCTCTTCCATCAACAGATCAACAGCGCTCCAAACCATCAGCAAGAAAGCCAAAGACATCTTTCTGGTTTTTATCTGCTTCACAGTCCAGTATATCAGCCTCAACTACTACTAAACTAGACCTGGAGTTAGTCCAGAACAGTCTTAGTAAAATCTGAACATTGCTAGCCAAGAGTGGTGGCGCACACTTATAATCCCAGTACTTGGGAGGCTGAGACAGGAGGATCAGAATTCGAGGCCAGCCTCAGCAACTTAGTAAAGCCCTCTGCAACTTAGTGAGTGAGACCTTGTTTCAAAATAAAGAATAAAAAATAGGGTTAGGGGTGTAGCTCGGAGGTAGAATGCCCCTGGGTTCAATCCCCAGTACCCCCCCCCCCCAAAAAAAAACCCTGAACATTGCTGATTTCAAGTGATCGAGGACCATTCATTAAACATTTTGTTTCATGCACACCTGGAGTGCTGCTAATCCACAGATAGACAACTGGAAAGGTAGTTATTAGCTCAGAGAAGCAGGTTGAGGCAGCAACAGAAATTCCTACATCAGTCCAATCAGACTTCTCCATAAATCTCACATCAATAACCAATTAAATCTCTCAGAAGCCCGATTTTGTATGTAAGCTGCTAACACACAATACATCTGGCAAGGAATAAAAACAAGTCCAAACCTTTGCGAGTTTCTTACAACCGCACAAGGATGTTCTTCCCTTGGGGCTTTTTTTGTATTTTTTTTTTTTAGGCAAATTTAAGGGTTTCCGTTTTAAAAATACATCTTTTTTTCTTTATTGTACTGAAGATCAAATCCAGGGGCATTCTATCTCTGAGCTACACCCCCAACCCTTTTTAATTTGAAACAGGGTCTTACTAAGTTGCTGAGGCTGGCCTCAAACCTGCAATCTTCCTGTCTCAGCCTCCAAAGGACTGGGATTAAAGGTGTGTACCACCATGCCTGGCTTTAATTACATCTTTCAACACGCATGTATTACATTGAACTTGCAGTCCTGGAGCTAACGAGATATAACTAGGAGGAAGGGCTCACAGATCCTAGTGAGACTAACTTCTCCTTGATGGACGCCTGCCCAGTTTCTGCAGTACTCTTTGCTTCCTCTGAGAAATGAAAGGTCAGTCACCGTAATGTAAGGGTGAAGGGCTTCTAGACCCATATGGATACCTGGAATCGGTCTTTCATAAAATAAGAAATGGTGTGAGAAGCAGGGAATTATTAAGATACCTGCACTGTTAGCCAGAAAAAAATTAAACCAGAATTAATGACAAGCAAGAAGAACAATCTACAACAACCTGATAGAAAAGTAGGGGAAATTCCAGTATTTAGAAAATCAACAAAATTTGTTCCTAGAAATTTTTCTTTTGTCCCTTAATCTAATTGGGGATTTTCGAAGCCCTGGTTTTTAAAAGTCTAAATAATCTGCTTTAGTGGTATTGCTTGAACAGCTCTATATAAGAATTATGTGTAAACATATTAAGTAACATGTTCTCATTTTTTATGGTGGCTCAATACCTAAAATGACCCAATTCCACACCTCCTATTCTATTTTTCCTTCTTTAGTTTATCACCAGGATAATTTCTTTGCATTTGAGTAACAAAAAAAGGTCAAAATAGTGTAAGCAATAGTTTTTTTATCTTACATAGCAGGAACACCAGGTTTAGACCCAGGCTCAGTTATTACAGTTGCTCATTAAAATCAAGAATCCAGATTCCTTCCAGGTCTCTGCTCTGCCGTCCTCAACATGCTGACATACTGGCTTTTGCCCTCTGGTTGATTTATTACAGAATAGTTGCAGCAGCTGCAAACATCACATCCTCACAGAGCCATATTCAAAGGCTAGAAGAGTAAACATTTCTTTTTCGCATCCTTATTTTTTTTCTTATAAATATAGAAAAAAATCAACACCTCCATCAGACGTCTCTCATTTCTTATTGCTATCATATGTCCATTTCTAAGTCAGTTCCTGTAAGAAAAATGAAACTGCTATTCCAATCTTGCTTCTTCCAAAGCTGGGCCTACCGCCGCTGAGGCCCATGGATAGGAACTAGTTGAACAAAGTCAGAGTTTTATTGAACAAGGATGTGGGGGGCAGGGGGTTTCTGGTAGTCTGGTAGTCAAGCAACATTATCCACTATATAAAGAGACAGTGAAGAAAGAATTCAACAAGTTTTAGCAAATTGGTTTCATTTGGCCTGTAAGATAATCTTGTTCTTTCAAACCTAAGGTTTTCTACGTCAATGTTTTCTGCTATAGTTGCTGCATTGCATTTAGGGCAAAATCCACAAAAGTTTGTGGATAAAGAATGATAGGAGCTGGGCATGGTGGTTCCCTCTTGTAATCTCAGTACTTGGGAGACTGAGACAGGAGGATCGCAGGTTTGTGGCCAGCCTCAGCTGCTTAGTGAGGACCTCTGCAACTTAGTGAGGCCCCCGTTTCAAAAATAAAGGATTTAAAAAAAAAAAAAAAAAAAGGGCTGAGGGTGTAGCTCAGAGGTAGAATGTCCCTGGGTTCAAACTCCCATACCATAAAATTAAAAAAAAAAAATTACAGCTGGCCATGGTGGTGCATGCCTGTAATCCCAGTTCTTGGGAGGCTGAGACAGGAGGATCACAGATTGGAAGCCAGCCTCAGCAATTTAGTGAGGCCCTCAGCAACTTGGTAAGAACTGTTAGCGAGTAAACTCACAAGAAGACCAGCGGGGAGTTATGAACAAAACTTATTTCAGATTCAAATCTGGGCCCCCGCCATACCCAAAACAGTAGTTGGGCAGGCAGAGACCCCCAGCCTCATGAACATGGATATTTTATACACAAGAGGGGGGTGGATATGTGACCTTTACATTGATTGGTTAGTGCATAGTGGAAAGTCCCCCTATGCGGTTCATAGATTTGAAACAAACGACTCCAGGATGCGGGTTTTGGGCAGGGGTTCAAGAGGGGCATGGTGACCTAGCTTGTCTTCTGTTCCCAGGCTTCAGTTACCCACAGGTGGGGTGGTAATTTTCCTCCCTACAACATTACATGGCTGCTCTCATAAGATGGCCTTACTTATGCTAACCTACCAAATCACCCTATAACAAGAACCTGTTTCAAAATAAAAATAAAATATGGCTGGAGGTATAGCTCAGAGGTAGAATGCCCCTGGGTTCAATCCCCAGTACCAAAAAAAAAAAAATCATGTGTTTTATCCAAGGCAAATAATGTATTAGTTTCACCCAACAGAGTAAAGATTAATTTCCTTTGCTGAAAAAAACACTGATTTTTTTTTTAGTGGGGGGAGAGTGTTTGGAATCAATGAATGTTTTATTTTTGCATGAAAGTCAGTATGAAATTGGAATAGGCAGCTCATTGCCACCCTCATATCCTTTCTCTCCTTTGCCCAATACAATAGGAAGAAAACTTCTTTTCTTTTTTTTTTTTTTTTTTTTTTTTTTTTTTTTTTTTTTTTTTGGTGCTGGGGATAGAACCCAGAGGCATTCTACCTCTAGAGTCACACCTCCAGCCCTATTTTATTCTTTTATTTTGAAACAGGGTCTCATTAAGTTGCTGAGGTTGGCCAAGTTCCTATGATCCTCCTGTCTCAGCCTCTCAAGTACTGGGATTACAAACATGCACCACCACACCCAGTTTATTTTTTTATTTTGAAACAGGGTTTTGCTAAATTGCTGAGTCTGGCCTCAAACCTGCAGTCCTCCTGTCTCAGTCTCCCAAGTATCACAATAGGAATTTTTCTAGGATGTGTGGTGCCCAGAATAAAGATTTCACTTCCCCACTTCACAGCTGAGTGAAGGAAGGCACATAGCCAAGTGTGGCCAGTTGGATGTAGGTGAAGTGCAATTCAACAGCTCCTCCCAACTTGCCTTGCCAAACAGCACAGGCCCTGCCCTCCTTTCCACTTTTATTCATCCTGCCTAGAGGCTGAGGTTGCCTTCCTGAGCCACAAGGATGAAGGTCACACCCTCATGTGACAGGGCCCTGACACCCACAGCAGCTCTGAAGGTCTCAGACTTCATCTTCAAACACCACACACACCAGAGAGAAAGAAACTTACTGAGTTTATATCATCATCATCATCATCATCATTTGTGATACTGGGGATTGAACCCAGGGTGCTCTACCACCAAGCTACACCCCCAGCCCTATTTTATGTTTCATTTTGAAACAGGGTCTCACTAAGTTGCAGAGGGCCTCACTAAATTGCTGAGTTTGGCCTTGAATTTGCAATCCTCCTGTCTCAGCCTCCCAAGTACTGGGATCACAGGTGTGTACCACTGCACCTGGTTTATTATTTTGTTTTTTCTAACTTACAATCAAATGTGAATGTAACTGTTACTTTTTGACACCATTATCTAGAGCAAAATCAAATTTTAAAAAAGGAATTTGCAAACCCAGAAGATGCAAAGCCTCTGTCCTGGATCAGAAGACCAACCCAAGAGAAAACTGCGAACAAGAACATAAAGAAAGAATTGAATTCAATGAGTTAATTTTAGGTTCAGATACCTTTATCCTGTTGATAATGCTGTGTGTGTGTGTGTGTGTGTGTGTGTGTGTGTGTGTGTGTGTGTGTGTGTGTGTCTGTCACTGGGAATTGAACTCAGGAGCATTCTACTTCCGAACCACACCCCTAGCCCTATTTTATTTTTTTATTTTGAAACAGGGTCTCACTAGGTTACTAAGACTCTCACTGTTTGCTGAGGCTGTCCTTGAACCTGCAATCTTCCTGTCTCAGCCTCCTAAGTACCGGAATTACAAGCATGTATCACCACACCAGGCTGATAATGCTCTTTACAGAGCAGTCTTAAGTCATGTTCTGAAATTAGCTGTACTAAAAAGACAAATTACATATAATTCCAAGAGGGAGATGGAAGGTACAAACCTGATAAAATGGGGAGAACTTTCCCTAGGGAAGCAGGCCTGGAATACAGTGGAGTAAAATGCTTGAAACACAATCTATAAAACTGTACGACTAGCCAGCAGCCAAGATACAGAAACAAACCAAGCGTTGGATGAACAGATAAAGAAAATTTGGTGTATATACACACCATGGAATATTATCCAGCCATTAAAAAAGAAGTGAATCCTGTCATGTGCTACCTTGTGGGTGAACCTTGAAGATATTATATTAATAGAAATAAACCATCTAGGTGTGGTGACATATGTCTGTAATCCCAGTACTAGGGAGGCTGAGACAGGAGGATCATAGGTTCAAGGCCAGCCTTAGCAACTTAATGAGGCCCCCAGCAACTTAATGAGACCCTGTTTCAAAATAAAAAATGAAATGGGCTGATGGTATAGCTCAGAGGTAAAATGCCCTGGGTTCAATTTCCAGCAGACAGACAGAGAAAGAAAGAGGAGAAGGAGAGGGAGGGGGAGGGAGAGAAGGGAAATAAGTCAGTTATAAAAAGACAGATATTGAATGATTTCAATTTTGTAGAATCTAAAGAAGTCAAACTCAGGCAAGTTGGCACATTCCTGTAATCTTAGTATTTGGGAGACTGAGACAAGAGAATCGTAGGTTGGAGCCTCAGCAACTTAGTGAGACTCTCAGCAGCCTAGGGAGACCCTGTTTCAAACTAAAAATAAAAAATAGACCAGGCATGGTGGCACAGGCTTGTAATTCCAGTACTTGGGAGGCTGACACAGGAAGATCACGGGTTCATGGTCAGCCTCAGCTACTTAGTGAGGCCCTCTGCAACTTAGTGAGACCCTGCTTCAAAATAAAGAATAAAAAACAGGACTTGGGGTGTAGCTCAGAGGAAGAATGCCCCTGGGTTCAACCCCTAATACCAAAAAAAAAAAAAAAAAAAAAAAAAATAGGGCTGCAAGTGTAGCTCAGAGGTAGACTATCCGTGGGTTCAATCCCCAGTATCACACACACACAAAAAAATTAAAAAGTCAAACTCATAGGAATAATAGGGGGGTGACTATGAGGAGTCGGGGGTAGACAAATGGTGTCAGAGTACAAACTTGAAGATATAAAGATGAATAAGTTCTGGTAACCTAATGAGCAGCCTAGGGACTGCAGTTATTAATTCTATACTGTATGTTTGAAATTTGCTAAGAAAAAAGATGTTAAGTATTCTTGCCATTAAGGTTAACAATGTGAAGTAATGACTATGTTAGTTAGCTTTCATAGTATTCATTTTGTAATGTAGAAAGACATGAAAACATCACACTGTATACCTTAAACATGTGTATGTGTGTGTGTGTACATATAAAATTTTTTTTTCTTGTGGTACTGGGGATTGAACCTAGGGGCATTCTACCTCCGAGCTACACTCTCAGCCCTTTTTATTTATAGTTAGTTAGTTAGTTAGTTAGTTAGTTAGTTAGTTTAATTTTGAAACAGGGTCCCACCAAGTTGCTGAGGCTGACTTTAAATCTGTAATCCTCCTGTCTCAGCCTCCCAAGTACTGAGATTACAAGTGTGTGCCACCATACTTGGGTTTTTTGTTTGTTTGTTTGTTTGTTTGTTTTTAACTTGTCAAGTACACTTCAATAAAGCTGGGAAAAATATGCAACTAGCCAAATCTGTTTTCTGCAGTGTATTTGCTTGCAAATGTCAAGAGGACATAGTTTCTATCCAATGAAAATTGCCACTAAGTAGACACCTAGTTAGGTCACAACCCTTTTTAAAAGTTCTATTGAGAAACCACCTACAATGGCCTCATGCAGCGTATCTGGAGGGGGGCTCTCACAAAAGGCATCCAGTTTTTGACCTGCACAATATGGTGCTTAGAAAACATTAGCAAGTCATAATAAGTACTCCTACATGGATTTGGGAATTTCTGTCCCATGGATCTCATCTTTGGGCCCTCAGCCCCAATCTGACTTCTGAGCTTCCTACTGTATTGAAGGCAAATGAAGAAAAAATTGACTGTTTACACTTTCTTACCACTAGGGCTTGGGGTGCAAATTCGGTTCTGCCAGTAGAATAGAGATGGGGAGGAAGGTGGAGTCCGTTATCCAGCAGCTGTCGTGGCTGACAAGCAAGTCCCAGGAGCTGCCAGGATCTGGTCACCAGCTTTGTAGGTGTCTATAGCTGTGACAGGGGCAGATGTGGTAGCCGTAATTACAGCAACCCCTCCATCCAACTCCTTTCAGTTACATAAGCATCTAGATTCCTGTATTAGATGCTTTCTGTGCAAGTGTCTAAAATGAATTCTACTGTTTACACTAAGCCCTAGTATAGTATTCCAACCACTTTTATTTTCTAGGAATTGGGGAAATTAGCTTCCCAGAAGACCTAATTTTGCTTGTTAACTGAGTTTTTTAGTATTATAAAGGATCTTTGGAATAACATAAAGATAAATTTCTTAAACATTAAATCCAAATGAAATATCTGGTCATTTTAATTTTATCTTAATTTGTTTATTTATTTACTGTGGTACTGGGATGAGCCAGGGGGCAGTCTACCTCTGAGCTATATTCCCAGCCCTATTTTTTTTTTTTTTTTTTTTTTTGCGGTACTGGGGATTGAACTCAGGGGCTTTCTACCTTTGAGCTATACCCCCAGCCCTATTTTTTTTTATTCTTTTTATTTTGAAACCAGGTCTCACTAAGTTGCGGAGGGCCTCACTAGGTAGCTGAGGCTGGCCGCGAACCTGGATCCTCCAGTCTCAGCCTCCCAAATGCTGAGATTACAAGCATGTGCCTGAAACAGGATCTCACTAAGTTACTGAGGGCCTTACAAGGTTGCTGAGGCTGACTGCCATGAACCTGTGATCCTCCTGTCTCAGCCTCCCAAATAATGGGGTTATAGGTATGCACCACCATGCCTTGCTGTCATATTTTCCTAAATGTATTAAATGAAAATGTAGACAGATTATAATGATGATTTTAAATTTTACCACAGTGTCCAAGAAGTATTAAAGTGATTATTTTGTTTGTTTTCCATTATCATTTCTATGATAGCTTCAGAGTCTTTGTAAGATTACAGAGTTACTCAGAACTAAGGAAAGTCAAATTACAATTTCAAGATAGCTGAGTCCATTTGCTCTGACAAACTATCTCTGACCTGGTCACTGACCTGGACCAGAAGTCTAGGCGTTGGTTCCATTCAATGCTACCCAAACTACCTGAGCCATGGGTGACCTCTCTCTGCCCTTTCCCACAGAGTTTCCTACTAAAAGTAATAGGGTTTCTTTTTTTTTTTTTTTTTGCGGTACTGGGGATTGAATTTAGGGGCATTCTACCTCCAAGCTATACCCCCAGCCCTATTTTTTACTCTTTATTTTGAAACAGGGTCTCACTAAGTTGGGGGGTGCCTCACTAGGTAGCTGAGGCTGGCTGTGAACCCGGATTCTCCTGTCTCAGCCTCCCAAATGCTGGGATTACAAGCATGCGCCACCACACCCAGCAATAGGGTTTCTTAAACACATGTTTTTTATTGCTACCTAGTCCCTTACCCAATCTCTTGCAACATTTTTTTTTTTTTTTTTTTTTTTTTTTTTTTTTTTTTTT
>PVLC010003259.1:0-11245 GCA_004027655.1 Graphiurus murinus | reverse complement strand
CCCAGCTTCTTGCAACATTTTTATTATCTTACTTAGATGGGGTAGATTCCTTACTCACATACACACGGAAATTGCAACTCATCTCTTTCCTACTTTATTAGAGTTAATTGAAATCTATAAGCATGTGTGCTCATACACGTACACATATACATTTGTAATTAATTTTTTATGCCTTATTATCTATTCCATCAACCATCTTTTTAGAACATCATGTGAACATTGTTGACTTTTGGCCTTTAGCCTAGGGGAGTTAAAATTTAGAACCAGGAGTGATGGTGCATGCCTGTAATCCCAGTATTTGGGAGGCTGAGACATGAGGATCACAGTTTTGAGGCTAGCCTCAGCAATATATCGAGCTTCTGTTTCCAAACAAAAAAATTTAAAAAGGGCTAAGGATGTGTCTTGGAGGTAGAATGCCCTGGGCTAAATCCCCAGAACCACGAAAAAAAAAAAAATAGGGAATGTTATGTCTTTAAAAGGAACATAAAGAAAAATATCTTACCTCCTCAGGAAAAACCATTAACCCTGAGAACTTAAGAGATTGAGCTCATGGGAAATGAATGGCATTTCCAGATCCAGAATGTACATCTTACGTCAAAGAAATTTTCCTGGATCAAGATTACTTGGCAGTTTGAGATTTTTTAAATCATCTTTGAACAAGCCCCTCCTGGGGC
Source organism: Graphiurus murinus (assembly GCA_004027655.1). NCBI lineage: Eukaryota > Metazoa > Chordata > Mammalia > Rodentia > Gliridae > Graphiurus > Graphiurus murinus. Next base: position 10,571 of record PVLC010003259.1, on the reverse strand, counting down.
TTTTGCTTGTAAGGATTTTAGTCAGGCATGGTGGCATACGCTTGTAATCCCAGTACTTGGAGGACAGGAGGATCGCAGGTTCATGGCCAGCCTCAGCAACTTAGGCCCTCTGCAACTTAGTGAGACCTTGTTTCAAAATAAAAGAATAAAAAATAGGGCTAGGGATGTAGCTCAGAGATAGAATGTCTCTGGATTCAATCTTAAGTACTACAAAAAAAAAAGAAAAAAAAAGGCCGGGCGTGGTGGCACACGCTTGTAATCCCAGCATTCGGGAGGCTGAGTCCGGAGGATCCGGGTTCGCGGCCAGCTTCAGCTACCTAGTGAGGCACTCCGCAACCTAGTGAGACCCGGTTTCAAAATAAAGAATAAAAAATAGGGCTGGGGGTATAGCTCGAAGGTAGAATGCCCCTGAGTTCAGTCCCCAGTACCGCAAAAAAAAAAAAAAAAGAAGAAGAATTGTAGTTAGACTTTGGCAAGCAGATAATTAAAGACATCAGTTTGTTCTGTCTTTAGCTACTGGAAATTGTCTTGAAGCCTGAAGTTTCTTGTAGGCATTTCTTCTGCCTCAGGCCTCAGGAAAACAATTAAAGGCCATTCCAGTAATGCTATGCTTGGCAAATTAATCTTTTTTGGAAAACTCTTCACAACATGAGTATAATACAAAAACCCACACAATTAGCCAGACTCCTTGTCATGGACTAGAGTTCAACATTTCTTGACTCTTTGCCCATTATGCATTCATTTGAAAAGGTGTGTTCTGGCTCAGAACCCACCTTTAATAACCATAGCAATAAATGATAGTTCTCCGTGGGAGAACATACATAAGACCATTTCTATATTCCAGGTTATCCATTGATTCTTGCTTATTCTTTTGACCTTATTGTTTTTTTTCCTAAGAAAGTATTTTCTTATAAATTCTTTCAACTGTAGAGTCAGTCACAGTTCACAATTACAAAATGCTTGAATATTTGTTTATTTATTTATGTGGTACTAAGGATTGAACCCAGAGGAATTATACCTCTGAGCTACATCCCCAGTCCCTTTTTTGTTTTGTTTTGAAACAGGGTCTCTCTGGGTTGCTGAGAGTTTTGCTAGGTTGATGAGGCTGTCCTCAAATCTGCCATCCTCCTGTCTCAGCCTTCCAGATACTGGGGTTATAGGCATACACTACCATACCCAGCTGAATTTCTAAATGTTAATATATTTTGACAAAACCAACCATCCTTTGTGAGTAAATGGAGTTGAAGTGGTATAAGGAAGACATCCCCTCACCCCCTGCAAAAAAGTACCTGCCTGATAAGACATTTATATCTGGTTTGTCACAGAGCCTAAAATTCAACCAATAGAGATTAAGGCTTAGGTTAAATAGAAAACCTTTTTCAGAATACAATGCAAACTTTCTTAGACAAATCACACAGAAAATTCAACCAACATCGTTAAGACCATATGAAACAAATCAATGATGTTAGTTAATACACTACTACACAATAGACTAACATGGATAAAGAATAAGCTACATAGAGCCTGGTGTAGTGGCACATGCCTGTAATCTTAGTACTTGGGAGACTGAGACAGGAGGATTGGGGGTTCAAGGCCAGCCTCTGCAACTTAACAAGGCCCTCAGGAACTTAGAGATACTCTGTTTCAAAATAAAATAAGACTGGAGACTGGAGGATCCAGGTTTGTGGCCAGCCTCAGCTACCTAGTGAGGCACTCCGAAACTTAGTGAGACCCTGTTTCAAAATAAAGAATAAAACATAGGGCTGGGGGTATAGCTCAGAGGTAGAATGCCCCTGAGTTCAATCCCCAGTACCGCAAAAAATAAAAATAAAAATAAAATAGGACTGGAGATGCATCAGAGGTAGAATACCCCTAGTTTCAATCCCCAGTACCACATACACACACACACACACACACACACACACACACACACACACACACACACACCTACAAATGCAAGTCTCAATGAAAATAAACCCTACCTAGCCTATGTTAAGCAAAAAAGTGAGTAAAATATAAAAATATATTTTATTTAAATAAAAAATATATTTAAATATAAATAATATATTTAAATATAAAGTGAGTCTGATTTCATTTAATAAAGTTTAAAAAAACTAAAAAAAAAAATAATAAGACTAGATACAGTATTTATGTGGCTTTTCAAAGCCAAAAAGAAGCCAGTGAAAGATGGACACTAAATTTAGGTCAGCAGTGAGCCTCTGGGAAGGAGGATACAATTAGGAAGATTTATGTGGGCACGTCTAAGATACTGAAATGCTCCATTTCTTGTGCATATATTGTGAGTTCTCTAGTAGATATATATCATGATTTAAAAGTTTAAAGCTTGTTGGGCATGATGGTCTGTAGTCCCAGTTCTTGGGAGGCTAAGACAGGAGGATCGTATGTTTGAAACCAGCCTCAGCAACTTAGCAAGACCCTCAGCATCTTAGCAAGACCCTCAGCATCTTAGCAAAACCCTATTTTAAAATTTTTTTTAAAAAAGATGTAGCTCAGCAGTAGAATGCCCCTGGTTTCAATCCCTAATACATACATATATATATATATATATATATATATATATATATATATATATATATATATATATTTTAAGCTTTTTAAAAATATTAAAGATAGCTGAGCCCGGCATAGTGGCACAGACCTGTAATCCCAGTACTTGAGAGGCTGAGACAGGAGGATCGCAAGTTTGAGGACAGCCTCAACAAGTAATGAAACTCTCATCAACCTAGTGAGACCCTGTTTCCAAATAAGAAATAAAATCAGACGAAGGGTGTAGCTTGAATGTAAAATTCCTCTGGGTTCAGTCTCCACTACCACACACACACACACACACACACACACACACACACACACACACACAAAGTAAAGATAGCTACCACAATTAAACAATGGAGGACAGAGCTCCAGGCAGAGCTCACCCTCATTCCACAGTTGCCCCATTCCATCTCTGGGAGAAGCCCTGGAACACCACTAAGCTCCCCTACTCTGGAATTTTTATTTGTTCATTTGAGTTTTGTTTTATTTTGTTTTGTGGTACTGGGGATTGAATCCAGGGGCACTTGACCTCTGCACTACATCCTCAGGCCTTTCCATATATATATATGTATATGTATATATATAATTTTTTTAAAAACAAGGTCTCATTAAGCTACTGAGGTTGGTCTTGAACCTGTGATCCCATGTCTCAGTCTCCCAAGTGCTGGATTTACAGGTGCGCACCAACATGCTCCGCTCCTACTCTGGTTTGAAGCTGCCCCAGCTCCTGCGAGTGTTGACACCACTGTCTCCCCCAGTACTGGCCTTAGCTGGATAGAGCCACGGCCCAAGGTCATGTCCCCCTCCAGGGAAGCCTTCTCTGCAGCCCAGTCAAAGTGAGGTTATCAAGGGCCAGCTCCTGGACCCAAGAGGATGCTTAGGTGATGACATAAGCATGTGAAATATAAGAAGTATCTGGGGTTGAGAAAAATGACAGATATCACTGAAAATAAGTAACACTTTAAAAAATGGAACATTGCGCCGGGCGTGGTGGCGCACGCTTGTAATCCCAGCATTCGGGAGGCTGAGACCAGAGGATCCGGGTTTGCGGCCAGCCTCAGCCTAGTGAGGCACTTCGCAACTTAGTGAGACTCGGTTTCAAAATAAAGAATAAAAAATAGGGCTGGGGGTGTAGCTCGGAGGTAGAATGCCCCTGAGTTCAATCCCCAGTACCGCAAAAAAAAAAAAAAAGGAACATTATCAAAATTGTATACAGTCAGTAGGGTGTGGTGGCACATGCCTGTACTGGGTTCAATCCCCAGTACTATACATACATACATACATACATACATACATACATACATGATAGATAGATAGATTAAACAAACAAACAAATAAATAAATGAAAAGTCTACTCCTAGACTTACCCTAAAAGGATGTGGACAGACAGTTGGTTCCAGGTACCTGGAACATCACCCACAAAAGTGAAATGCAAGCAAATACGTGTAGCAGCCTTAGGTCAAAGCATTAGCCAACACTGAATCTGGTTTTCAACACATATATCCTTCCCAGGTTCATTCACAGTTGCTCAGCTATCCACAGACATGCACCCTCAGTGCCACCCTCCCATGCGGGCGGCTCATAGTGAGCATAGCTTATCCCAAGGGATTGATCTCTTCTGTTTGAAGAGCAGCTTTAGTTATTTGTTCAAAGCAACGCTCCCCACCCCCAGTGCAGCCAATGATAACTCTCACGTGTGGACTGCGCCCTGCCTGCCAAGCACTGTGCTGTCTGTCATCTCTGCAGGCAACTCTTACTATCTCCAATTTCCAGGTGAGGTCTTTGAAACCCAGGAGGCTAAGCTGACAAAGGGCATAGGGCTAGGAAATGGCAGAGCCAGAATTCAAACCCAACCTGCTGACTCCACATGCATGCTCTTTTCCCTAAATGTGTTCTTGGTTTGTTTGTTTGTTTGTTTTGGTACTGGAGATTTAACCCAGGAGTATTCTACCTCTGAACCATAGCCCCAGCCCTTTTTATTTTTTGTTTTGAAACAAGGTCTTGCTAAATTGCCCAGGCTAGCTTTGAACCTGTGATCCTCCTGTCTCAGGCTTCCAAGTACTGGAATTACTGGCGTATACCACAGTGCCTGACTCCCTAAACATGTTCTTAACAAAAAAGTATGAAGTTGGGTGTGGTGGCACATGCCTATAATCCCTCAGCAAGTACTGAGACTCTCATATTTGTATTACATTATATATATACATGTATATATGTGTGTGTGTGTGTGTGTGTGTCTTCTGCAATGTATGTTGTGTAAGACTGCCTACTTGCCACTTTCTCTTCTTGCCTAGTTCTCATTTAAAGATATATGAAGTGCTTTAAAACTTCAGGCCAAGCTGAGACAGGAGATTTGTAAGTTCACAGCAGTCTCAGCAACTTGGTAAGGCCTCCCACAACTTAATGAGACCCTGTTTCCAAGTAAAAAATAATATAGGGGTTGGGGTATAGACAAGAGGTAGAGTGCCCCCTTTGTTCAATCCCCAGTACCACAAAAAAATTTTAAATAAATTAATAAAATAAAATATAATAAAATGTGCTGGAGTATAGCTTGGAGGCAGAATGCCCTTAGTTTCAATCCAAGTTAAAAAAAAAAAAAAAAAAAAAAAGCCCTTCAATGTAGGCCTTAGGAAGACAGAGAGTAATCTCTTCTGTCGTAATAACATCCCTTTGACTGAGCCCCTCACCTGCCTCCTTTACCACGTTAGTATGACTAATATTATTTTCTAAATCTTAATTGACTAGAAGTATTCTTTGATCATTATTTCCCACATCTTACCCACTTTTTTTTTTCGTAGAAGCCTCATCTTGGCCTTTCTATGACCTTCTCTGACTGCCAGCTTTTTCTCCTCAACCAGTTCTGTCTCTTGAGATGCCGTGGAGATTGCAAAGTTCTCAACAGGGAAAAGCGCGTGTTAACCCGCACCTCTTACGCATAAATGGGTGTCTCTTCCTTATGCTGAAACCTAAATTCTTTAGGGAACATGAACAAAGCAATGAGGTAAATGTAGCCACTCACAGTGAATAAGCACAACTGAGGTAATGCAAGGAAGAATGGTATACATATTCTCCCTCTCTCTATGTGACATGTATAGCACAGAGGCCAAACACTTGAGACCTGAAGCCAATGTAGCCTAGGTTCAAATCCCACCAGTAACACTTAATGTCTGAGTTACTTCAAACTCATTGTTATACCAATGGCCAAGGATCATCACTTTTTTTTTTTTTTTTTTTTTTTTTTTTTGGTACTGGGGATTGAACCCAGGGGCGTTCTACTTCTGAGATATATCCCCTGCCCATTTTTAATTTTTATTTTGAGACAGGGTCTCAACTACATTGCTGAGGGTCTTGCCAAGTTGCCAAGGCTGGCCTCAAACCTGTGATCCTCCTGTCTTAGCCTCCCAAATACTGGGATTTATAGGAATGCATCACCACACCACAGCTGGATCATCACTTTGTGTGTATGTGTGTGTGTGTGTGTGTGTGTGTGTGTGTGTGTGTGTGTGTGTAGTACTGGAGATTTAACCCAGGGACATTCTACCTCTGAGCTACACCCTCAGCCCTATTTTATTTATTTATTTATTTATTTATTTATTTATTTATTTATTTATTTATTTGCGGTACTGGGGATTGAACCCAGGGGCATTCTACCTTCGAGCTACACCCCCAGCCCTATTTTTTATTCTTTATTTTGAAACAGAGTCTCACTAAGTTGCGGAGTGCCTCACTAGGTAGCTGAGGCTGGCGGAGAACCCGGATCCTCTGGTCTCAGCCTCCCAAATGCTGGGATTACAAGCATGCGCCACCACGCCCGGCCCTATTTTATTTTTATTTTGAAACAAGAGTCTCACTAGGTTAATGACCTCAAAACTGCCATCCTCCTATCTCAACCTCTCAAGCACTGAGATTACAGGCGTGTGCTAACACGTGGCACCTGGATCTTCTTAAGAGAAATATTTGAACTGGAAGATCAGCAAGGTTCTTCCAGCTCTAAAATATCATTTGATTTTGTTGTCTCTTGTGCCCCTCTATTGCTTCTCTCAGCCCCTTCCTTAGACGTATAAAAGAAAGGGAGTTATCTATCATCGTTTATGACCAGCCTTTTAGGTTTTCCACTGATGGAAAGTTCCTTCTTTCCCTACACTCTGAATCCCCAAAGGCATTAACAAAAACTAGTTGCAGCCCTCCAGCAACTCTAAAAGCAGCTAAACTGCTTTTCTTTTCCTTTTGTAAGGATACTCCTAGATCCAATATTAGATTGAAAATTGTTTCTAATGCATCAGAAACGTTGGTTTCTTATCTTCTAGGTGATAAAGCATTAGACAAAAGGACTGTGACTCTTTTCAAAAGTGGGTTAAAATATACTAGGAAACTGATCACTTCCAGTTTATTCCACCTTAAAGTGTGATGTTTTTAAAGAGAATCTTCAGTGGAATCAAATTGTGTGTGTGTGTGTGTGTGTGTGTGTGTGTGTGTGTGTGTGTGTGTGTTTTACTGGGGATTGAACCAGGGGAGTTCTACCTTCAAGCTACTACCCCAGACCTTTTTTTTTTTTTTAATTTTGAAGTAGGATCTCATTAAGTTGCCAAGGGTCTCAGTAAGTTGCTGAGACTAGCCTTGAATCTATGATCCTCCTGTCTCAAACTCCCAAGTACTAGGATTAAAGGTGTGCGCCACTACACTCGGCCTCACTCCAGCCCTTTTTATTTTATTTCTGAAACAGGGTCTGGCTGGGTTTTTGCTGAGAATCTTATTAAGATGCTTAGTCTAGTCTCAAACCTGCAATCCTCCTGTCTCAGCCTCCCAAGTATTGGGATTGTAGGCATGCACCACCATGCCCGGCTAATTAATTTTAAAAAGAATATTTAAAAACTATTAAAAATCAGAATCATTTTGGCCTAGTTAGTACAGCAGAAGGCTGTCTTAACAATAGTCTGCAGATTTGAAAGGTTTTTGCAAAATAACAGTCACAAACAATCTTGAATCTCTCTTGGCCACAGAATGAGAAAATCCTCCTTGTGGTTGCTTCTCGTTACCAAATGAACTGGTTACTTTCCCTCATGGCCTTTGCACAAAACTGTCTTGGTCTGTTCATTAACTAACATTCATTGACCTTCTAACATTATGAAAGAGCAATTTCTAATCGGCTTCCTTTTATGTTCTTAGGAAATCCAACAATAATTATAAGGTATGTGGGTGGGTGTGCTGTACACTGAGCTCTCTGCTGCAAGCCTGCATCTTTATGGCCAGCAGGGCCATTATACAAGGTGAGTTTGTTTCTTTTCTTTTCTTCCCTTTCTCTCTCTTTCATTCATTCTTTCTTTCATCTTTCTTTTTTTCTTGTGGTACTGAGGATTGAATCCAGGGATATTCTAATTCTGAGCTACACCTCTGGCCCCTTTGATTTTTTTTTTATTTTGAAACAGGACCTCACTAAGTTGCTGAAGGTCTTGCTAAGTTGCTGAGGCTGGCCTCAAACCTGCCATTCTCCTATCTCAGCCTCCCAAGTACTACCATGTACCACCATGACCAGCCAAAGGCAGTTTCTAGAGCTTAGAGGACAGCTGGGGCTGGGACCACCCATGGGAGCCCCCCTCTTCTGTTTAGTGAGAAGATTGACTGGCCATGCCCCAATCCAGGCTGAAGAACACTTCCATCTTTCCACTCGGGACCATGAAGAGGAGGAGTTCACATGCCTCTTATTTTGGAAGAGAAGAAGAACTTTCCCCTGGTCTCTTCAAGGACACTCAAGTCATCCAGGCTACCAAGGTCCTCACTGGTTGAAGGAGAAAGCATCCTTCATCAAAGGCAGTTACTGAATGAAGCAATAATACTGAAGTGCACCAAATTCATTAACTTTTCCCGAAATGTTACACACATTATTGGTTTCAATCCCATCAACACCTCAAGAAGCAGACGCTACTGTCACCATGTTTTAGATGAGAAAGTTGAAAACTCAAAGCAGCTTAAACCACTGAGCTATATCCCCAGGCCTTTTTAGTGTTTATTTTGAAACAGACTGTCCTCAAACCTGCAATCCCCCTGTTTCAGGCTCCCTAGTACTGGTATTATAGGCCTATACCACAAAGCCCAGCTTCGTTTTAATTTTTAAAAGCACAGAGTAGTAACAGTGGGCAGGATGAATTCATTATCCCAGGACAGGGCTCTCTATCCCATTCTTGCCTTAAGTTGCATTTGACATGCGTGTGAATGCTGCCAAGACAGCGTGCTGAGCTCTCAGAACAAGGCAAAGTGCTGAGTGTGTGCTTCAGAGCACTGGCTTGGGCCTTTGCAGAGTGTGCGTGTGTGCATGCCTGCATGCATGTGTGTATGTGTGTGTGATGGGGATTGAACCCAGGGGCATTCTATCTCAGAGCTAAAAACCCAGCCCTGTTTTATTTTTATTTTGAAACAGGATCTCGCTAGGTTAATGAGAGGCCCACTATTTGCCGAGGCTGTCCTCGAGCCTGCGATCCTTTTGTCTCAGCCTCCCAAGTACTGGGATTACAAGCGTACGCCACCACGCCCGGCTTGCCCCTTGACTTTCTGCTGATCTCACTTACCATACTATTCTCTAGTTCCTGAGTAACATTCAGTTGGGGACCACATTTTCATTATCCATTCATCTGTGAATGGACACCTAGGTTTCTTCCATAATTTGGTGTTGTGAACTGCGCTGCTACAAACATAGATGTGCATGTATCACCATAGCATTCTGACTTTAATTCTCTTGGAAAGATACGGAGGAGTGGTACAGCTAGATCACATGGTGCTTCCATTCCTAGTCTTTTGAGGAATCTCCACACTGATCTCCATAGTGGGTTGTACTAATTTACAATCCCACCAGCAATGTATGAGAGTTCTCATCTGCCCACATCCTCACCAGCATTTATTATTGTTCTTGATGATTACCATTCTAACTGGAGTTAGATGGAATCTCATGTAGTTTTAATTTGCATGACCCTTTTTTCTTAAGGTAATGTTTTTTGAAGCCAGAGCTACTATACTACAGACAACATATGCAGAGTTAGTAGTTTAAGGTGGAGTATAGAAGGAATGCTTACGTCTGAGTTCTCTCTCTGTGGCCCAGATGCAGACAAAAAGCAATAAACCCAGAAACTCATTTACTTAACATGAGGTGTTTTAGAAGTTATTATTGAAAATAATTACAATGCTTTGATGTGGGGAGGGGGCACTGGGGATTGAACACAGGGGGATACTACCTCTGAACCATACCCTCAGGCCTGTTTTTTTGAAACAGGGATCTCACTAAGTTGCTAAGACTAGCCTCAAACCTGTGATCCTCCTGTCTCAGCTTCCCAAGTACTAGGATTACAGGTGTATGTCACATACACCTGTATGTCACTGGCTTACTTTGGTCTTAAAGATGACACACTGATTCCCTAATGATTTCTTTCACCTACCTGGCTGTACTTGATTTTTACAACATTTACTCAAGGTCAGCAAATGCATATGTGAATGTTTACTACTTGTAAAGTATGGTTCCCGGCATTGTAAAGGACACATTACTTAATCTTATTTGTTGCTAGTAGTAATTGCCAATACCTATTAAAAGTTAAAATCACCCCAGATTCCATCCCTAGCACCAGGAAAAAAAAACTGGAAACCACAGAAACTTTGACAAGTAATTGAATTTCTAGGAATTCATACTACGGATGCATTAGCATGTATGTAAATGACATATGCAAGATTACTCACACAGTAGTATTTGTTATTGCTGAAGACTAGTGCTATTGATCATCAATAAGTATTGGTTAACTAAGTTACAGCTCATTATGAGACTATAAAAATAATGCAGGTGCCGGGCGTGGTGGCGCACGCTTGTAATCCCAGCATTCGGGAGGCTGAGACCGGAGGATCTGGGTTCGCGGCCAGCCTCAGCTACCTAGTGAGGCACTCCGCAACTTAGTGAGACTCGGTTTCAAAATAAAGAATAAAAAATAGGGCTGGGGGTATAGCTCGGAGGTAGAATGCCCCTGAGTTCAATCCCCAGTACC
>PVLC010003258.1:0-99981 GCA_004027655.1 Graphiurus murinus | reverse complement strand
GCACGCTTGTAATCCCAGCATTCGGGAGGCTGAGACCGGATGATCCGGGTTCGCGGCCAGCCTCAGCTACCTAGTGAGGCACTCGGCAACTTAGTGAGACTCGGTTTCAAAATAAAGAATAAAAAATAGGGCTGGGGGTATATAGCTCGGAGGTAGAACGCCCCTGAGTTCAATCCCTAGTACTGCAAAAAAAAAAAAAAAAAAAAAAAAAAAAAAAAAAAAAAAAAAAAAAAAAAAAAAAAAAAAGAAAAACACATTAAAAGAGAGCACAAATGGAAAGTTTTCTTCCCAACAATAAGAAATCCTCTCAAACTACATACTGGTAATGTTACATTTTTACAAACCACAATTTTCATCTTACTCACTAGCTCTATGGTCTATAAACCAACAATAACATCACTTAGTAGTTTTTATTACACTGTTTAACCAAATTAGCCAATTTTTAAAGTTAATGAGTTAGACTAAAAAGCAAAGGATTATATTAGCTACACAGAATGAGGGCAAATAATTCACCTTTTCTGTCTTTTTGTCCTTTTAACATAGTACACATACATTGATAACATCTCTACAAGTATAAATACTTATCTGTCAGCATAGCTCTGACAAGTGTCAGAAAAACATTTAGAAGAACCATAAAGTGTTCTCTAGACAATAGAATTAATTTGGCCCAACAAATTGAAATGAAGTCATATGATCTTTCATAATAAATGATGAGAATTAATTATAACTCACATGGCAACTTTTCTTTTTGGGATTTCCTCCTTTATATTTATATGCCTTGCAGTGGTGAAGTTAGCATAAGTTTACCTGACTGGCAGTTGTTAATAGGCAAAGTTCTACAAAATAAAGTGGCAAAAAGAAATGCACATAAAATACAGGACTCTATCTTCTCCAAATCATAGCAGCAGAGTGGAAAGAGCATTGGGCTGACCTGGGGTTTAATTCTGGTCCATCTACTTATTATCTGTAGACTTTGAAACGGATACTAAAGCTATTTGAGGCTCAGTTTCCTAATATCTAATGTGGTGAGCATAACATCTATCTAAATTATGGTTGTTACAATGATTAAATTGGACAGAACATGTAAAACATTTAACAAAATAACTGGACATGGTAAGTAAAAATAAGTATATGCTATTACTATTTAAATTATTTTAAAATATAAAGATAGAGTATTTTTTGTTATTAATTCTATTAACTTGTCTATATAATAAGTACCTTTCTAAACAATATTACTAAGATAAGATGAAGAAGAGTTCTAGTAACACCAAAAATCAAATATCCAATTTGCAAAAGTAAAACTCTATTACTTTTGCAGTTAGCACATGTATTTGAATGGTCAGATGTATTTTAACATATTGCTCTTAAAGTAAATTGTATAATCAGATATGTTAAAGCATCAAAAATGAAATACTCCAGATATGGATTTACTGGGCTATTTCCAACAATGTATCAAGTTATTCAGCAGATGTAATTACTGCCAAGCCTTGCCAAGGATTTGAAATGTGCCCATTAATTCAGCAATTCCCAATCTGTCCATCAGTCAGTCATACTTAAAAAATACGCCTTTCACAATATAGGTGAAGAAATCTTTTGATAATTATGCCATAAAATCCTTTTGAAGATATAAATATATACTCCAATCAATTTTCTATAAAAAGGTATCATATTAGTTAAATCAAATTTTGTCCCAGAAACAGATAAAAAAGCAGATATTGAAAATAATGGGCATCCCCAAATCTTACTATCATATAAACATATTGCATGTAGATAAGTATATATATATATATATGTATATATATATATTTAAAATAACTGGATATACTAAAGAGAGGAAGTAAGAGCTAAACAACTAAGTAACAATAGGAAACATGAAGCAGATGATTATTTTTTTCTCCCTTCTATACAGAGAAACTTGGGTTTTGCTGACAGACAGTTATTATTATTTCTAGGACTTCTTCAAAGAAACACTATATGGGAGAACAACATGCTTAAAAAGATGAAATAAACACTGAAATGAGAAAACTATTGGTAGAATGAATGGAGATTAACTTTTTTCAGTAATTTTCATGTCACTTTAAAATGAACACAAAATATGATAAAAAGAAAAGAGGCAAGCTAACAACATGAAAATGCAAGCTACAAAGAGGAAAGGATAATTTTAGCAGGAAAAATACTAATTTTACCCCAATAAAACAAAATTTGTAGACCAAGATTTCATAGAAGCTATAAAATTGAGAATAAATGTGATACATTAAAATACAATGCAAAGCATATGATAATACAAAAAGGAAGAAACAAAGGCATGCATCACTTAATGACATTGATATGTTCTGAGAAATGTGTTTAAGTGATTCTGCCATTGTGCAAATATACTAGTATGTTCCTCAAAAAACCAATGTGGCTATGAAACCACTAGGTGATATAATCCTCTAAGACTATTGTCAGGTCTGTAGGCTGTTGTAGACTGAAACATTGTTATGTATGTGTGACTATATTTTGTTAAGCTAATACATTAAAGTGAATACACCAATCTCCTCTAGATTGAGAAAAAGAGAAGACAAGGGAACATATTTTTTAAAAGGGAAAGGAAGAAAGAAAATGAATAGTTGTAGAATCAAAGTAACAATTTTTAAGAACTGTATATATGGCAAGAAACATTTACAAAATCTAGATTCTCTCTACCAAAGAATAGACTGAATCTTTAACTTGTATTACATTGGGACTTAGGAGTTACTACTGATGGTATCTAAGAAATTCATAAATGGACTGTATCACTATGTTGATAATAACAACTATAATTATCAGTTTGAGGCTACTACCTAAAAAAATTACATGTAAACTAATACCTGTGGAAATCACATTCACTGAACACTTACTACATGCCAGAAACATGTTCAAAGTGCACTGAACACTAGATACATATCAGGAACTATTCTTCTTATCCTCCAAACATCTTATGTGATAGATATTATAATCAGATACATTTTACAGAGAAAATTGACAGTCAAAAAATTGAATAATTTGCTTAAGCTCACACTATCATTAAGGAACTGAACCATAAATAGTTCTAGAAGTCACATACAAAACCAGTATTCTCAACTGTTGCTTATACAAGGAATATTGATATAAGAAGTGTGTGTGTGTGGGGGGATTGAACCTAGTGGCATTCTATCTCTGAGCTACACCTCCAGCCCTATTTTATTTTTATTCTGAAGCAGTGTCCCACTAGGTTGCTGAGAGTCACACTACTTGCTGAGTTTGTCCTCAAACTTGCAATTCTCTTGTCTTAGCCTCTGAAATACTGGGATAACAGGCATGCACCACCATACCTGAATATATAAGTACTTTCAATCAAAACTTTGACTGTGATTGTACACTGTTTAGACTCCAATGAACAAGATGAAGCAGTTTGGTGGAAAACTGAGAGTAGTAGTTTCCAAGACAGTCTTGTCAGACTAAGTAGATCTCTGTTATTGGAAAATCTGTGAGCCATAAAGTGTTAAGGTATTCATAGTAAACCCCTCAAAATCAAGTAGATAAGAAAGATACTTTTTATTCAGGTCTCTCTTTTTAAAAGGAAATATTCTAAAAGTATTAATTATATTGGGCCACCTGTGGGTAGATTTTTTTCTCTATCTCTTGAAAATTAGGGCAAAGCTACAAAATATTAGAAGGAAAACAGGCCAAGGTAAGGCCTGAAGAGAAAAAAAGGAGGGAAGGTTAATAGTATTTCTTGAAAGCAAATTACTGAAAAGAGAACAGAACATACACAGTCTAATGCTACAACTGAAAAGAATAATGTAAATGAAAAAGGCAGTATTATAGTATCTAAAAAGATTATCAGCATTTGTTTAACCATCAAAAATACTAAAAGACATGAGCTTAAAGTAATAAAAATATATGCAATTCACAATACAATAAAATGTCATTAGTAGAGAAAATTTTTATATAGTATTTTTAACCTCAATTTCCAACCCTCTCTTTAACCAGCTGAAATTATTTTTCAAGTAGTACACTGGACATATACTAGAAATAATCATTTTTCATGAAATAAAATGCATTTTATTTGTAGATACAGTCACTTAACTTTATATGCTTACCATATCATTAAAATTTCAAGAAAGTTATACCAAGTATGACAAAATGGAATCAGACATGTATAAAAATGTATGCACATGAAAGTTATGGTCTCTGGTCCTGTTAACTAACAACAGATAAAAAATTTCCTGTTTTTAAGCCAAGGGTACTGACTCATTATGGATTCAATAATTACTGGTTGAAAAAGGCATTGTAATTTTTTAAACATAATAATGATAAGTAGTTGAGATATGTACTAGATTTTCTTTTCTTTTTCTTTGTGGTACTGGGAATTAATTCAGGAACATTCTACCCCTGAGCTACACCCACAGCCCTATTTTGTTCATTATTTTGAACAGAGTCTCACTAAATCTTAGAGGGCCTCACTAAGTTGCTGAGGCTGGCCACAAACCTGAGACCCTCCTGTCTCAGCCTCCCAAGTGCTGGAATTAAGGAGTGTGCCACTATAGGCTTCTGCATGAAATATATTTAATGATCAAGGAAAAACATACCTGATTTTCCCTATAAATGTCTATTGAATAGGCCCATAAACAGGATAGTATTATGTAATTTGTTATAGTTCCAAATTGTTCTTTGAATTCGTTTTCCAAGAAAAAATTTTAAAAAATTGCATGAAAGCATTTAAAACTTTAATAGTTCAGCTAAATATTTTAATGTATCCATGTATTAGGCAGATGTTTCCAAAATATGATTATGTATTCTGAACTAATGGCTGAATGATCCTTAGTTATTTTAACAACTTTTAGTTTCTCAGGAGTAGTTGTAATTGCTATAAAATTTTAGTCATTTGATTTTGTTTAAATACCTGATTTCACAAGTCAGTAAGATTTAGAAGACAGAGATGGTACTTAAAATCACAGTAAGACAATTTAAGATTTGTGGATTTTAAAATTTAACATTTTGGGGGGATTAAAGATGGCAGAATAGAAGAAAGAAAAGTAGACAAAGCTCAACAAAATGACAGTCTAAATGCCATGGAACCAGAAACAGCGGAGAGAGCACAGAACTATAAAGAGCTCCCCACTAGCTGGGCATGGTGGCACATGCTTGTAATCCCAGTACTTGGGAGGCTGAAACTGGAGGATCCAGGTTTGTGGCCAGCTTCAGCAACTTTTTGAGGCCCTCTGCAACTTAGTAAGACTCTCTTTCAAAATAAAGAATACAAAATAGGACTAGGGGTATAGCTGGAAGGTAGAATGCACCTGGGTTCAATCTCCAGTAGAAAAAAAAAAAGAGCTCCCCACATCTCACATGGTCAGCAGAGAGTAGCAGCAACTGCCAGCACTGTGGGTCTCAGAGCAGAGACGCACTCTAGCAAAGAAACAGCAGAATCTTGTGAAGCCAATGACTACAGACCATCATCATAAGAAAAGTCACCAAGTAACTTAATGATATACCTCAAGGACCTAGAAACACAGGAACAGACTAATCCTAAAGCCTGTAGAAGGCAGTAAATAATTAAAATCGGAGTAGAAATCAATGAAATAGAAAACAAAACAAAACCAAAAGCAATATAAACGATCAACAAAACAAAGACTGATTATTTGAAAAGATAAACAAGATTGACAAAACCTTAGCTAATCTAATCAAAAGAAAGAGAATCAATCCAAATTATTAAAATCAGAATTGAAAAAGGGACATCAGCATAGACAGTGGGGAAATGCAGAGGATAATCAGAAAATTTTTGAAAATTTACATTCCGAAAAACTGGAAAACATGGAAGAAATCAACAGGTTTCTAGACACACACAACAGACCTAAATTGAACCAAGAAAATATAGAAAACTTAAACCAACCAATAGCAAGGAAAGAGAAAAACAGCAATAAAAAGCCTTTCATCATAGAAAAGCCCAGGTACAGATGGATTCCCAGCCAAATTCTACAAAACCATATGGAACAACTAAACCAAATACTTCAAAAGTTATTCTGAAATTGAAAGAGATTAAATTCTTCCAAACTCCTTCAATGAGGCCAGTACCACCTTAATACCCAAATCAAATAAAGATCCCTCAAGAAAAAAAATTACAGATGAATATGATTGATAAAAAAAATACTAGTGACATTTATTAAAAATCATATCAAGAAAATTACACACCATGACTAAGTGGGTTTCATCACAGGAATACAAGGCTCATTCAACATAAATCAATACACGTTACTCACCACATAAATAGAACTAAGAACAAAAATCATATGCTCATCTCAATAGATGCTAAAAAGCAATTGACAAAATCCAACATCCATTCATGTTAAAAAAAATTGCAGAAAATTGGAATAGAAGGAACATACCACATCATCATTAAGGTAATATACAAAAAACCCAAATCCAACATCATATTAAATGGGGAAAAACTGTGGGAATTCCCTTTAAAATCAGAAACAAAGCAAGAATGCCCACTATTACCATTCTTTTTCAATATTGTCCTCAAGATTCTTGCCAGAATAATAAGACAAGAGAAGTATATCAAAATAAATCAAATAGGAAACGAAGAATTATCTCTATTCACAGATGACATGATCCTATATTTAGAAGACGCCAAAACTCAACCAAATGACTACTATAGCTGATTTAAAAATTCAGTAAAGTAGCAGATACAAAATCACCTAAAAAAATCAGTAGCTTTTCTATATACCAACCACTAACCCACTGCAATAGAAATCCAGAAAATAATTCCATTCACAATAATGTCAAATAAAATACACAGGAATAACCCTAACCAAGTAGGTAAAACACTTTTACAACAGAAATTATAAAACATTAAAGAAAGAAATTGAAGATCTTAGAAGATGAAAAGATCTCCTTGCTCTTGCATAGGCAGAATAAATATTATCAAAATGGCCATTATACCAAAAGTGATCTACAGAATCAATTCAATCCCTATCAAAATACTAATGGCATTCTTTTCTGACCTAGAAAAATCAGTCATAAATTTCAAATGGAGAAAAAAAAAAGACCCAGAGTAGCCAAAGCAATTCTCAGCAAAAAGAACCATGCAGGAGGCATCACAATTTCTGACTTCAAGTTATACTATGGAGTTATAGTAATAAAAACAGAATGGTATAGACACAAAAAGAGATGCATGGATCAATGGAACAGAATAGAAGATATAGAAACAAATCCACACACTTATAGCCAATAGATTTTCAACAAAGGTGCTAGACACATATGTCAAACAAAAGAGCATTTTCAACAAATGGTATTGGGAAAACTGCTTATACAGTTGTAGAAAAATGCAGCTAAATCCTTACCTCTCACTCTGGAAGTTAGACTAGATATAAGATATAAGACCTGGAAGTTATACCTACTAAAGGAAGGCATTGGTCCAACACTCCAACATATAGGCACAGGTAGAAACTTTGTCAACAGGACCCCAAAGTTCAGGAAATTAAAACAAAAATTAATAAATGTGATGGTATTAAATTAAAAAGTTTCTAATCATCAAATTAAATCATCAAGAATCTAATGAGAAAGCCTACAGAATGAGAAAAAATCTTTGTCAATTATCTCCCTGAAAGAGGACTAATATCTAGAATGTACAAATAACTTAAAATACTTTACACTAAAAACACAAATAACCCAATCAAAAATGGGCAATTAAATTAAATAGACACTTCACAAAAGAAGAGATATGAATGGCCCATAAATACATGAAAAAATGTTCAACAGCTTTAGCAATCAGGGAGATGCAAATCAAAACTACACTAAGATTCTATCTAACACCAATCAGAATGGCACTAATCAAGAAGTCAAAAAACAATACATGCTGGTGAGGATGTGGAGAAATTGGAATTCTTCTACACTGTTGGTTGGATTGCAAATTAGTTCAGGTGCTATAGAGATCAGAGTGGAGATTCCTCAGAAAACTAGGAATGGTTCCATCATATGATCCAGCTATACCACCCCTGGGTATCTTTCAAAAGGGGCTGAAACCAGAGAACTACAATAACATATGCATACCTATGTTCATAGCAGCACAATTCACAATAGCCAAATTATGGAACCAATCTAGGTGTCCATCAATAGATGAATTGTTTAAAAAATTATGGGTTATATACACAATGGAATTCTACACAGCAATAAAAAAGAACAAAATTATGTAATTTGCAGGAAAATGGATGGACCTCAAGAACATTGTGGTAAGTGATATGATCCAATCACATATGTTTTTTTCTAATATGGGGAAGCTAAAGAGTAATTGGGATACCAGAGGGACTCCAGGAAATGAAGAAGGAACTTCAGTGGAGGCAGGAAGGTGGTCTAAGGGAAGGGGAGGAAGAGTGTGGCTCATTGAAGCAATTACTACCATTGACCATGTGTACATATGTGAAAATACCAATGTCAATCTTAGTACCTTGTATGGGGAAGAGGGGAGATTGGGAGAGGGCCATAGAGGTGGGGGTGCACCAAGTACAATGTGCATGTATGTCACTGTCAACATGATTCACATTATAATGCATCAATAAAAGCATATAAAAATACAATAAGTTTAAAATATAAAAATAAATATAAAATGTTTCCATAATTAAATTATTTAAGTTTATTTCTTCATAGTCGGTATGGTGTGCTCAGAAGAGAGAGTGTAGAATTTAAACAAATGAGTTTAAGCATGCACTTTTTAATCTAGCAAATTACTGTCAGACTACATGTTCTTTCACATACAAATCCTGATTGAGTTGTATGATCTAAATTATGAGATTATTTGTTGTTCACAAGCTATCAAACTCTAATGCACAAACACCATTAAAGCTCAAACTCATTCCTGTAAGGGTGAAAAAATGCACCAGTCAAACATACAGGCTCTGCTTATTAGGGCTGATAGTTGTAAAGCAAAGGTAGCCAAAGAATATCTGGTGAATTTGGCCCATTTACAGACTTTCATTTTCAAGGCGGCTAACAATCTGGCATGATAAATATATTTGGAAAAAATGCAATACATTATCCCTGCCTGGCATTGAAATCAAAGTCTACATGCTAAATTTTAAAATAAACTTTTTGCAGTTTTATAAAATACTGATAACCTCAAAGTTAATAATATTACAAAACTATAGGCATCTTAAATGTTTGAATTTGTGTGTGATGCTTTTAATTAATTTGTCAACAGTAATGATATACAGTAGAATGGAAAACAGCACACACTCAGTCTCTCAATTTAAAAAGTGATGAGCTCCTGATATGTCTGAGGACAATTCATACTTTTGCATTCACACAAATTTCCTAAACTCTGCTAACCTAACACTGAACAAAATACATAGTAGCCCAGAATATTAGGTTTCAAATTAAAGAGCCTTAAAAGCAAGGTTGGAAGAAAGGCTAGAAGTTGTTAATTTCCAGGCTCTACTAAGGTCTAAATTCATACATATTTACTTCATGCAGTCTAGTGAGTTGAGACACATTTGATAACATAAGGAAATATTTTAAATTATTGTCAAAACTGAAGCAGAAAAAATATTTTGGAGATGTAACTTTGGTAGGTCTGTTTAGGAGAGAGAGGATTATTTAAGATATAGTTGCCATTGAATAGCCTAAGAAAAGAGGACACAGAAGTCCATAATCTGGGAGGCTAAGAGAGAAGGCAGCTTCATAGTTCTTCTTTTCCCCTTGTCTGTCAGTAAACAAACAAGTTTAATGTTAACTTAGTTCTATAAGCCTTTTGGTTGAGTTTATTGGGCCTTTTAAGTATAGTATCATGTCCTCTGCACAAAGGGAAAGTTTTCGTTCTGCCCTTCCTATTTGTACACCATTGATTTCCTTCTCTTGCCTTATTGCTCTGGCTAGAGTCTCAAGTACTATGTTGAACAGAAGTGGTGATAATGGACACCCTTGTCTTGTTCTTGTTTTTAGTGGGAAATCTTGCAATTTTTCCCCATTTAATATGATGTTGGTTGTGGGTTTATTGTATATTGCCTTTATGATATTGAGGTATGTTCCTTCTATTCTGATTCTCTGCAGTGCTTTTAGCATGCATGTGTGTTGGATTTTGTTGAATGCTTTTTCAGCATCTACTGAAATAATCATGTGATTTTTGTCTTTGGTTCTATTTATGTGGTGAATTACATTGGTTGTTTTTTGTATGTTAAACCAGCCTTGCATCCCTGGAATGAACCCAACATGATCATGGTGTCTAGTTATAATTTTCTTGGTATGGTTTTGAATGTGCATTGCTAGTATTTTGTTTAGCAGTTTTGTGTCTTAAGTTCATCAGTGATATAGGCCTGTAGTTTTCTTTTCTTGAGCCATCTTTATTTGGCTTTGGTATTAATGTGATTTGGGCTTCATAAAATGAATTTGGAAAAGTCCTGTTTCTTTCTATTTCATGGAATAGATTGAGAAATTTTGGGAATAGCTCTTCTATAAAGGTTTTATAAAATTCACTTAAAAAACCATCTAGGCCTGGGGTGTTTGGTGGTAAACTCTTTATTGCTGCTTCAATCTCTGATTGCTATTGATCAGTTTAAGTTTTCTATATCTTCTTGAGTCAGTTGAGAAATTTTGTATGTGCCAAGAAATTCATCTTCTTGATTTTCTGTTTTGCTGGAGTATAGTTTATCAAAATAGTTTCTGATAATCCTCAGATTTCCACATTGTCAGTGGTGATGTCACCTTTTTCCTCTCATTTTGGGGTGATTTCTCTTTCTTTTGGGTAGGTTGGCTAGTGGTTTATCTATTTTGCATCTAGCGTATATATGACAAAGAGCAAAGAGAAACTCACTCTATAAAGCAGGGTTCTCCATATTATGGAAAATTTCAGTCCTTTTGGAAAGATATCCAGGAGTGGTGCAGCTAGATCATATGGTGGATCCATTTCCAATTTTCTGAGGAATCTCCATACTGATTGCCATAGCAGATGCACTAATTTGCAATTCCCCCAACAGTATAGAAGAGTTCCTATTTTTCACAACCTTTTCAGTATTTGTTGAATGAATTCTTGATAACTGCCATTCTAACTTGGTTTAGATGAAATTTCAGTACAAATTGGATTTGTATTTCCCTGATTGCTAATGATGGTGAACATTTTTTATGTATGTATTGGCTATTTTTATTTCTTCTGTTGTGAAATATCTATTTAGTTCATTTGTCCACTTTGTGATTATGCTTTTTTTAGTGCTAAGTCTTTTAAGTACTTTGTGTATTCTAGATATTAGTCCTCTATCAGAGGAATAGCTGGAAAAGATCTCCCATCCTGTAGGTTCTTGATGGATGACTTTGATGAGAAGAAACTTAGTTTAGTTTGATTGCATCATATTTATTCATTCTTATTTTAATTTCCTGATCTTTGGGGGTCTTATTGAGGAAATTTCTATCTGTGATAACCTAGGTGTCCATCAAACAGATGGATGATCACAAAAATATGGGAAATACACACACAATGGAATTCTACTCAGCAATAAAGATGAACCAAATGATGTAATTTGCAGGAAAATGGATGGACTTGGAAAACATTATGTTAAGAGAGATAGCCAGTCACAGAAAGTGAAGGAAATATGTTTTATCTCATATGCAAAAGCTAAAGAGTAATTGGGATACAAGAAGGACTTTGGAAAATGGAAGGGAATCTCCAATGGATCCAGGGAGATAGTCTAGGGAAAGAGGGATCGTCAGAGGGGGAATTAGTGGAGGAAGGAATCACTTCCATTGACATTATGTACATATGTGAGCCAATCTCAATATCCTGTATGTGGAAGGGGGGAGTTGAGAGGGATCTGGTGAAAGCCCAAGTGCTATGTACATGTATGTCACTATCACTATAAATTACATTATGATGTGAGACTATAATACACAAATAAAAGTATTTTAAAATAAAAGATCAAAGATATATCCACCAGCACATTTAAAAATATATTTGACTTGATAAAATAAACTCAGTTGGTCTATTTTATGAATTTATATTTCTTTTCAAGGATTTCTATTAACTATTTATTCCACCATTGCATGTATGGGATCACATCTATAGATCATAAGCAAAAATCATAAAAATATAATTGAGTTATATGATTATTTCAGCAAAATCATCAATTTGTTGATCAACTAAAATTTTTCTTAGATTTCTATTATTGATTTTTTCACAAATGATACAAAATGAATTCTTATTCATGTTATTTTGCCAAGTAAAAAATGAAAATCATAAATGTTTCCAAACACTGTTTTCTCACTAATATGTTTTCCTTTTGCTGTTCAGTTTTTTTCCAATTTTGAAATATATTTTCAATTTGGCAAAGGCAAAGTAAATATTGCATGGTCTGATATTTGACTGGAAAAATGATGTTTTGTTTTTGAATACAGAAAAAATGTGTACTTTTCTTCAAATGGAAATAGGTTACTTAATATCATAAAATATCATGGACTGAAACAATTTCATGGCTACATTGCTCAATGGGAATATATCATCAAAAATGTATTAATCTTTTGAATTGATGTGAACACCTGCAACCTTTGTTATTTTCTTTATAATATGGGTCACATTTTTGCCATGTACTACCTTATCTTTAAAAAAAAATATTAACAGATTGCATCCTCATACCAATGCCCAGTTACAAATTCCAAATGTTTTGTCACATTTCTTGTGAGCAGTGCCATCTGCCAGAGGTGGCATTTCATGGCTGTTTACCCTGACTCCCTCCAAGAATTCATCTGCCACTATCTAATGCTGCCTGAATAAAGGGGATTAAGACTCTGATGCAACAGAGACTATTGATAATTTGGTATAATTGGGAAGAAATGAAGATAAATGAGGTTGAGGATGGAGAGGCAATTAGTTGAGCCGCCTGTACAGCTGTGTTCTCGGCCTAGCTCCCTTGGCCTTTTCTTCAGTGGGGTATGTGCAAATTAACCATAATGACAAATACATACTTCCCAAAGCTCTTGTACTTTATAAAACTTGATAATTCACTTTTTACTTCTGATAACTATGTTAGTTGTTTGGTAAAATTGTTTTTTACATGGTCTCCTAATGTCCTCATCAGATAAGGCTACTGCACCTGCTGTACTTCAGGAATAACTCCACAACACAGCCCCACTTCCTTGCATTCAGTTGATGTCAGGCTACTGTTTATAACCTGAGTACACAGAGGATCCATAGCCTATTTTACCTTAATTGTGGTCCAGTGTTTAGGAAGCATTGGCACTGTTTTCTCTTTTACATGATTAGAAGCCAAGAAAATTCTGTTGAGTCAAGGAAAATACTATTTTCTTTTAATTCTAGGAGATTATTCTGCAAACAGTATTCTTTTTGATAATTTTTAATAAAAGGGCAGGGTAAGACTTATAAAGAAGTTGTAAGGCATCTCTAGAGATTGGCAAAGCCAACATTTTCGAGGATAAACTTTACTATCCATATTAAAGTTGTTATTGTCATTAGTATTAAGCTTCCTAAAAGAAAATGGCAAATAATAAACTTTGCATTAACATGTTTAGCCAGTAACTAACTAAATCTAAGTTCCTTTTTTTCTAACAACAAAATTGGTTATGTTGAGTATTTATATAAGAATGCTATCATAGGAATTAAAATATTTTGAAGTTCAGTATCTCCACTGGTAGCTTTTCCTCTATTTAGGCATGTGAAAATTATTCCTATTATCTCTTGTGTTTAATTAAAATATCAGTGTGTCTTTCAGTTATTACTCCTTATGTAAAAATAATACAACTATATTAATTTTAGAATATATAAGGGTACTATAAAATATGAAGTGATAGATGCCTTTGTCTACTCTATGAAAATTGTAGTGACAGATAAATGATTTTTCAATTTTTGTTTGCTAGCCTAAGAAACTAGCCTAAAATTAATTATTTAGAAACAAAAAGTACACTAATTACGAATACTTATTAATCCTTAAAAATGACCAGTAGGATCACTCTTTATGCTTACATCTTTATTTTGTGAAAGTCATTAAATTAAGATTTTAATAGTCTTTATCAGAACTGTATAATGTGGTATCCACTAGACACATGTGGCTATCTAAACTTTAATTAATTAAACTTAAAATTTTCAGTTCTTTAATTATACTAGTCATATTGCAAGTGATAGCCACATGTGGCTAGTGCCTACCATGTTTGATTGCACAGAAGAACATTCCCACTATCATAAAAAAGTTTTGTTGGTAAGCTCTATTTTATATTCCTAGTTCAATATTTTCATTAATACAAATTAGGAAGGTTAAAATGTAGGTAAACTGTGCATTTAAGAACAGTGAAATCAAAGATTGAGTCTTCAATTTATAACAAGCTCTGAATTTCTTTATTTTTCCCTGTAGTAGGGCAAGAAACTCCAGTTTAAATGGCTATAGTTGATAAACAATTATATAAACATTATAGTTGTGTTTAAAAATCACCAATGTATTATTAAGCCTTTGAAAAAATTTAGCAACGATAATTTTTTTGCTAAATTACTTCAACTAAATTCACTTCCACTTTATTCACAATTTCCCTGAAATAAATCAGTAGTCAAAGTCTGGAGAGTGAAAAGAACAAGCTATCAAAAACAAATTTTAGATTATTAATTTTATAAGGCAATAACTATAAAATCATAGGACTAATATACTAGATTGTCTAGGGACTATTTTGTAAATTAATATTATGCTTAGTTGGACTAAAAATATATACGCACATGTGCATGCCCATACAAATACTCTTAAATTTATCACATTAATTCACCAGTTCATCATACTCTTCTAATGCATGCATCAATAAAATTCTAAAAAAAAAATCAGAGCAGATGTTTTTACCCAAATTATTTTCCATGTAGATGTTTTCTTTAAAAGCCTTTATTGTGTGATAACATTTGCTATTTTTCAATTGGACACTGATTTTGAAATACAATACAAATCCAAGACTAACAGATAGTACATACAGGTTTGACTGATAAGAAATTTGTAAATATGTTCTTCTACCATTTTTATATTTCAGGTTATAAAGCTATCTGATTTGAAACAACAGCACCAAGTTTTGTTGTTAAGCAACTTAATGTGAATTATTATGCTTCAGTTATCACTGAATGAATAGTAGACTCATAGGATATTGGTAATTTTCAACCTCTCAACTCATTACTGACTTCCTCCTAAATTTCTAGACATTCTTATTCTTTTTCCTGCTGATTTCAGTTTCTTTTTATGTAAAATGATGAAGTCAAGCTGGGTAATCTCAAAGGATGCTTTAGAGATCTGGTATTCTGTGATTCTATAAGTCACATCTGTAAACAAATATTTTCTTAAAAATAAACTGTAAAATGTGAGTGCTGTGGAGCACACCTGCAATCCCAGTACTTGGGAGTCAGAGACAGGAGGATTGAAAGTAGGAGGCCAGCGTGCAGTAACTTAGTAAGATCCTGTCTCAAAAATTAAATAAATAAATAAATAAAGGCTGAGATAGAATGCTCCTGGGTTCAATCCCCAATACCACACAAAAGTATAAAAATTCTAAATGAGACATTAAATGCAATAGGAATAGGAAAATAAATGAACGTGTTAAGTAAATGCAAGTTTTTGATAATGTGTTAGTTCTTCAGTTGTATAGTGAGCGCATCAATATTAATATTATACTTTATAGTTCACATATATTATACATTTCTTTGAAATATTTTTAAATAGTAAATGAAAAATATACACAATTAACTCTGACTACCTCATTTTGTTCTAAGGATAATATCACTTAACGTTAACTACATACAAATACAAGACAACATCTCTTTCAGGGAAACGAAAGAAAAATAGTTGATATTTCCAGTTTGTCCAGAGTACAAAGCTATCATGAAATATCTGTAATTTCCTTATAAAGCAGATTCTGTATTTTTATCAGTTTTCAAATACAACAAAGATTCAAAAGTGTAAAGGATTTGTAATTTGTGTAATAAGTCATTCCTACACAAGAAATCTCTCTAGCCAAGAGATTTCTTTTCACAACAATGTTACTTGTCCTTAATTAGTTCAACATCTTAATGAGGGGGGTCCTGAGCTACAATTTATATTGAACATGATTCTAGTCTGCTCTTTTGGTGAATCAGTTTTAAAGAATGCAAATAAAAAGTATGTATACCCTAATAAAATCAATTTAGGTTAGAACAAACTCAATAGTAGAACATTAAGAGCCTTCTTTGTTGGTAGAACATTTGGAAATTTATTGCTTCTCAAGTTCCAATCACTGCATACTTCCTGGGCATAGTGGCTAGTAACGTCCAGTGAATTGTGACTTCCAAAGCTGTCAAATGGGAAACTGTGGCTAGTTGGGAGCAAATGATTTCTATTTTGAGAATCTGTGAAAGTGATCTCCAGGCAAGGGTAGTAAATGATGCCCTATGAGTACACAAGCAAACTGATGAATTTGGGGTTTAGTCAAATATAATAAAAAAAAGTCAAAGAAAAGAACTGAAGGTTGCAACAAGTTTTTTAAGTTATGTGGACTAATGCAGGAAGCAAAATTATCCAAAGTTCTGCCTTTATCACACTTTTGTTGCCAAGGTTAATAAGTAAAAACTAGTTAGATTAGTACCCCCAAACTGCAAACTGATGTCCTTTTTCTCTGGCATGCTACACATACAGAAACACCATTGTGGAATATAGTAGGTTCAAATAGAATTAGAAAGTATCACATATATAAAATTAGGATCAGTGAGAACTGTAGTGCTAGAAAATGACTATTTCTAGCTTATACAGTATATTTTATACTCATATAATACATATGATTCAATTGTTAAGTCACAGAAGCAAAGGGAATCATTAAATACAGGTGAATACACATAAGTGATTTGGATTGTGAATATATTTGGAAAACATCCTGTCCTATTTATTTCTGTCATCAACAGTTCTAGTTGCATCAAGTAGCTACATAACACTGACTCCTCAGAAAAGGGAATGGAGCCACAATTCAGGATAAATAAAATATGCAGTTCAGTTTGGTCACTATATAATTGTCTCTATTCTATATTTTCACATTATAAATAAGAAAAGAGTAAATCATTTTACCCAAATACAACTCTTCAGTATTTTTCCAAAAGGATTAAAGTTATAATACTAAAGCAATGCATATATACTCATGTTTACAGCAGCATAATTCCCAATAGGCAAATTATGGAACCAACCCAGGTATCTGTTAACAAATTAATGGATAAAGTACGTTATACACACAATGGAATTCTACTCGGTCATAAAGAACAAAAAAAATGGCATTTGCAGGGAAAAATTATGTCATTTGCAGGGAAATAGATGAAGTTGGAGAATATTATGCTAAGTGAGATTAGTCAGTCACAAAAAAGTGAAGGATTGTATGTTTTCTCTCAAAAGTGAAAGCTAGAGAGAAAAAATTGGGAAGAAAAGGAACTTCATGATAATAAGGAGTGAGGTGAGGCCAGATTAGTGGAAGGGATTGGGGGAGGGAGTTGGGGAAGAAATAAAGAAGGATTGAGGAAGGAAAAAATTCAAATAATACTTTGGCAATATGTGAAGTTATTAGTATCAATTTTGCTAAGAAGTATTGGGAGGAGGAAGGTGAGAGCAGGGTGCGATGTGAAAGGAAATACATCCAGAGCTATGTACATATATGTTTTAATCACACTTACCTCACTATGATGTATAATTCCAATGTAATAATACAAATCTTAAAATAAGTAAATAAATAAAAGATTCAACAAATTCCAAATTGTACTTAAAGTAATAGCACATATTTTAGCTAGAAGGAACTTTAAAATGGTAATGTAGTAGAAAGGGCAAACAGATTCACGCAGATGAAGGTGAAGGTCACACTGCTAGTTAATGGCTAAATTATTACTTTACTGCTAAAAACTTTATCAATCAAAAAGAGAAATGTAAGTCTACTCTAGGATTCAAGGCCTATAGAAGAATTAAACTTAAATTGGAAATGGGGTTAGATTCCACAGAGAGTATGAAGGAGGCACCTCTCTGTGGGGCATAGAAGAAAAACAATTTCCATTATAAAATATACAAATAATCACATCTCACATATGTTTGAAGTTAGAAATTATAAAATATTTTATTGTCTCATTAAATGTTTTAATGCCTCATTTTATTTTTATAATATAAATGATAATAGAATTAAAATAGCTTTGAAATAAAAACTGCAGGGTAAACTATAAAACTGTTACATATTGGCCGGGCGTGGTGGCGCACGCTTGTAATCCCAGCATTTGGGAGGCTGAGACCGGAGGATCCGGGTTCGCGGCCAGCCTCAGCTACCTAGTGAGGCACTCCGCAACTTAGTGAGACTCGGTTTCAAAATAAAAGAATAAAAAATAGGGCTGGGGGTATAGCTCGGAGGTAGAATGCCCCTGAGTTCAATCCCCAGTACTGAAAAAAAAAAAAAAAACTGTTACATATTATCACAAGTACACAGAAAATCTTGCTCAACACATCTCCTAAACAATACTTCCAAGTATTACATAAAATTAAGAAAAAAAATAACCATAAGGCTCTATTTGCTTAAATGAACTATGTGCATACACCTCCCATGTTTTTTAAGTACTCATCAGATATATTTGGAATTTGCAATAAAATAATCAGCATTTGTGTTTTTTAATTTTTGAAAATGCATCTAATCAACTAAGTCATTTTATTTTCACAAAGTTCTATTAGCAACTTAACATAAAGAACTGTGTCTTATGTTCCTTAACATCAATGCCACAGAAGAGACAATAAATGTTCATTGAATGAATACAGATATTCCTTGAATTATGATGGAATTATATAATAATAACTCATGTTGAAAATGTGATAAGTTAAACATGCAATTAATACACATAACCTACTATTATTGCTTAGCAACATATTATACTGTAGCATATCCTTGTTTACTCTTGTGATGATGTAATTGACTGGGAACTGTGGCTCACCTACGCTGCCAAGACTTTAAAGAGTATGGTATTGCACATCGCTAACTCAGGGGAAAAAATTCAAAATTCAAATTTTGGTTTCTGCTGAATATGTGTGGCTTTTGCACCACTATAAAGTCAACAAATTGTAAGTTGAGCCATCATAAGTCAGGGACCATCTGTATATGAATTAAATAATAGAAAAATACATAGATTGGATAGATGTGTAAATGAATGGAGAAAAACAAGTAGTCTCATATTGTTAGGGCATTTTTGGCAATATGTCTATATAACATTTATCTATAATGCTGTGTTTGTAATGATGTTTTACATCCCTAAATTAACAATATTGCTCCTATAATTCTTTGGTATTATAGTTTTAGGGCTGTTTTTTTTCTGACTCAGCATTATTTGTATAATTGAATTCAACTCATATGATGAGATTCTTGGAGTACTACACCAGTGGGTGAAAGCATAGGTGTGTATATACTTGTTTATGAGTATTTTTCTCATTTTTCAAACATTGTAAGCAGGCATTCATTGATTTTATTTGAGCCTCTTTTTACAATCAATATGACTTCCTGCATATTTCAAATGACTCCATTTTAAGCATTATTTGACTTTTACTTTTGCTAGGCCCATGTTGGTCTGGTTGATGTTGTTCTAATTCCTTCTGGCTTCATATCTACTGACCCAAAACCCACCATTGCCCTCTTCCATCGACCCTGACACATGCTATCAAAACTATCAGCAGCATGTCAAAACATCTTATCTTCTAGTGCTGTCAGTTTCTTGAATTTGTCCAAGTAACATATAATTCCAAAAATTCTCTATGATCACCTATTTACAGTAACTGCCATGCCTAATACCCAAATTTCCCTGTACTAATGCTCTTTTCTCTGAGACAGAGCTAATCTTTCAGGTTGGACGTGATCCAAAATAATCCATTGATAAGAACTGCTGTGACTGATTTTGAAGTAGTAAATCACAGCAATAGATTTAATATTTTCCTTTGATGTTTCCAAGTTGAAACATATCAAACATTTATTCATTATAACTATTTTACTTAGTATACTTTTCAGCAGGTTATTTAGAAAAAAATAGCTGTAAAATGTCCCATTTACTTATTCTGGACTTTACACTGAAATTCAATTCTTAGTTCTTATTGAAAAAAGAATCTGTTAATAATGATGACAACTAGAATTTTAGTATGCCCTACAACATACTAACCCATAAGACACTCAGCATATTGTACAGAATATAATAGCACACTATACAATCAACATTCAGCAAAAATATACTGAGTACCTACTCTGTGCTAGGAACATCATCTAAAATTGACAGATATAATAGATTTATCTTTTATATTTTTATCATGTCAACTTTATGTAAAACTCTGACTAATGAACAAAACAAGGATATTAGACAATTATCATATTGCTGCATAAGTATAAGAACCTTTCTAGTATTTTATAATGAAGCAATTAGAATACCTACCTATAGCTGATTTGCACATTTGAGCTAAACAGATCATTTTATAAGCCCTTAGAGCTAATTGATTATGTACATAAAGAACAAAGAAATTGATTTTAAAAACTAGGAAAGGAAAATCTAATGAAAACCTCCATTAGAATTATTTTGGTGTTTGTAATACACTGCAGCAGGGGAAGTAAAGTATATATACCTTGTTTTTAATCTTAAGAAACAAAGATTTTATAAGTGTTACTTTGTTTCTGATATGATCTTTGATTTCTTTTTCAAAGGAAAAGTATGGAATCGTGTGATGGTCCTATGTTTCTTAAAAAATTAATGTTACTTATCAAAGCAGATAGAAGATTCTGTTCACCATAACCGAATTAAAATAAACTCAATTGCTTTGCAATGTGAGCAGAGTCATGAACCCATGGTTTGGGGTAATTTCCATTCTAATTACATTGTGTTCTTACCCATTATGATGTCACAAGAATCTATTAACCTGTACATTGATGGAACCATATGTGTTCTCAGTTTAATTTATTCACAATGAGTTATATTACCATGAAAATATGTAGGCTTTGGAGTCATGTGTTTGACCATATAATATATGCTTGTACTTCACAAATCTCTGAGCCTATTTGGGCCTTGTTTTCTTCAATTATCAAAGATGGATCATGATAATACTTGTTCAACTTAACATACATGATGTTTATGATAATCAAAGAAATACTTACATGTGAAGTTTTATTATAAATCAAATTGTTAATCTAATGTGAGTATCCAAAGAAATGACCAATAAATGATTGCTGTTTCTATTTTGTTAAGTTTTTTTTTTTTTATCTACTAAGAAGGGTCCCATACGTGAATTGGAAAGCAAAGCAATACAATAACACCTAAATTAATTAGCATATACTATTAATATGTAGAATCAGTATCTGCACAATGGATGTATCAGTACATTCATTCTTATTATCATCAATGAAAATAACACATGGGTTTGAAGGAAAGATGAAAATGTTCATAATGCACATATTTTCTTTGAGGTCTACTTCTTGTGGTCCCTGGGGCCCATTAACATTAAATGAAAAAATATCTGAGATCTACTGTCATTACTAAACCTTTAGTGACCAGAATGATTTGTGACAGTAGCATTTACTGACAATGAAGAACATGATGTACTGAACAGCTGTTGCATTCAGTCTGTCCACTCTTCAAATTCTTTGAATATAAAATAGTTCTTTAAAAGACAATATTAATTATTTTGTATAATCATACTAAAGTATAATGCATGCTTCAATGATATGATCTCTGTCACTTAATTAAACTTCTCTACCTAGTCTTTGCAATAACATTCACAGATCATTATCAGGAACAAAGCAACAAATTTTAAACCCTTGTTTCCTAAAATTAAAAACAAGGTTCATGCTCTTTTCTTCCCCCACTGCAATATATTGAATGTAACACTAAAACATTTGGATTGGAAGTTTTTATTAGATCTTATTTTCTTCCTTTTTAAAATCAATTTCTTTGTTCCTTGCACACATCTCCTGTCAATAAAATGAAAAATGATATAGATTTACGAGGATAGTGGTCTCAGTGTAACATCTCTCATATTATTATTCCAGTATCATCTGTTACAAAGTAAGACCAATTCCCACATCTAATTACAAACAGGATTTCAGAGTCATTAAACAAAATACATTTCCATTAGTGCTGCTGTAAGAAGATAGGGGAAAAATGAAGATTAGTTCATGCTGCACCTCTGTTTTTAAGCTTTGAAGATTTAGACCTTTATACTCAGAGACTATAAATTTGCAGAAGATCAGAAAAGTGATAGACGTATGAAAATGCTTTATTCCAAACAGTTTAGACTGTGGTACTTGTGTTTTAGCATTAGTTTTTGTTGTGTTGCTTCAGTCTTTATAGTAAATATAACATGAAACTGAAAAGTTCCTTCCCTGTTGCTTGGCAAGTGCCTGGAGATATTACCTTGTGCTCTATGAAGACTCGTTTCTTATACTTCAAAGTAAAATTGCTACAACAAAGATTACATATGAAAATAGATTACTTGCAAGTAGGTAATTTTGATTCAGTGAGACAGTGCTACTTTTCTGCTATTAAACACAGTGCTAAGTTCTTAGAATGCAAGGAAGGTTACAGACTCGATAAATCAAGTAAAGTAGATCATGCAATATCCCTAAATGGCTGAAATACAAACTAAGAGGTATATATTTTCCTTCAGTGAATGCATACAGTTCCCATTAACGTTAATGAATTCAGGGAACACTATACTCTGAAGCATTGCTGAGTTAGTAAAGTACACACTCTCCTGCACTTTATTTAGTTACAACTTATCTTATGGAAAGTTGGTCTCTGGTAATCCTAAAAGTGTAAAAGTGTTGCTGTTCATAGTATTTCAAGCCATATAGTTCATGGAGATCAAAGCTATTCTAATCTGAAGAGGGATCAATATAAATGATGTGTTCCTACAGGCAAAAGAGAGAAGTTTCTCATTTGAGTTTGGCTCTTCAAAAACCAGAAATCAAATATATTACATTAATGCCTTCACTCTTTTACTGTGATGGGAAGAGGTTTAAGTCTTAGGACACTTTCTTTATCATGTACTTTTGAGATGCATTACTTGCCAAGTCATGTCAAAAATACATATTATTCTATACTTTGGAATTCTAGAGATATATGAAAATTACCAATAAAAATCATATCTGAATTGTGAACTTTCTGAAATTTATTTGCAAGTAGTCCCTGAACCAAATGGCCATTCTTAACTAGTGTAAAAAACTCTCTCTTTCCCCCTTATACAAATAGAGTGACATGAATTATTATTACCCTCTTCAAAAAGGGAGACTTGCTACAGCAGAAATTCTTCTTAAACATAATCGAATCAAAATATAATTATTATACATCATAAAACTGAGGATAATGTACCAGAAGACAACTGGCTAAATTCTCACAGCTACATTTTGGCAGGAGTGGTTCTAGAACCAAGATCCCTTAACACCTATATTGGCTTGCTTTCTAGACTGCACCTTCCCAACTTAATCTCACAGACACCCTTTTACTCTTTCATTTGCAAGCCATCCTGTCAATTCTTGTATCTTGCTTGAGAGCAAAGCTTCAGCATGATCAGATGTACGCCAGTTATCTAGAATCAACCCAACTACCTCATAAAGTGAAAATGTATTTTCATGAATAATAATAACAGATAATGGTATCATCCAAAGTGGAAAATAATCAGGAATGTTTTATCTTTGAAGAAACATCTTGCCTGGAACATGACTGTAGAGATGTTCACATAGGTAGATTTGCATTTGCACTCAAACACAAGTTTCTCTCTCTCTCTCTCTCCCTCCCTCCCTCCTTCCCCCCCTCCTTCTCTTGCAAGCATGCACACATACTCTTCCAAAAATATTATTGCAGTATATAAAATGAAATGCTTTTATTATTTATTCGTATGTATAAATAGTAAGTCTACAGGGAGGCATATCCCAGAAAGAAAGCAATAAGAAGTTGCTGAAGCAGTAAAGAAGAAGATAACATTGAAAAATATCAAGAGATGAAAGAGATGGGCAAAGATGATAACTTAGAACTCAGATCATTCAACAAGTGACAGAAAATATTAATTTAACTCCATTTTTTTTGCTTATTGTGATTTTTGCCAGTAGGAATGGCAGATAATTAAAATGATAAGTTTTCTGAAAATAAAAAGTATAAACTTATGTTTTCCCAATGGAGATCTCTAAGTAATGCAAAATATAAAAGAGATTAAGAAAAAAGTTTATATATATATATGTATATATATGTATATATATATATATGTGTATATATATATATATACATACATTTCTCAATAAGCAAAAAAAAAAACAGGGAGCTAAATTAATATTTTGTGTCACTTGTTGAATTATAAATTTATGTTTTCTCAATGGAGATCTCTAATGCAAAATATACAAGAGCTTAAGAAAAATAGTTTAAACACATATATGCTAAAGTACACACATTTCTCTTCATAGAAAGGCTAGTGACCCAGAAACAAGAGACTAGTATGTGTTTTAAAAATTGTTCCTATTCATTATTTCCAATGAAAATTGGGTCAAAATGTTTATAGTTTTCTAACAAAGTAAGATGCAATTTTTAATTGGAACCACCTTATCAACAATTCAACTTTTGCAGCCTATCAGTGAAGATTTTTTTCCAAAATACAAATGAAATAAAAGTCTAACTTTCCAGTTCTATGCCATTTTCCTCAACCGGATGCTTACAGGATTTTTCCTTCACTGAATATAAACTAACAGCTCATATAGAATAAAATATTCATATTAAGTATTTTATGGCTTAGAGACAAGCACTTGTAAATGCACAATGACACTGAGAAAAGTTGTCATGAAAGAATCGAAAACATGCTAGGCTTATTAGTCTAAAATGACAAGATCATGGGTCATTTACTACTATTTTTATCTTGTTATTAAAATGTATAACCTTAAGGAAGGCACTGTATTTGTTTGTGCCTCTTTTGTTTCTTCTATGATATTAGGAAGAATATTGGCTTAATACTTGCATCATAGTAGTAATATAAAGGCATGGGGAAGTTAAAAACATCATTATGGCAAGATAGTACTAAAGACATGCTACCCTTATGTATTGAATAGAATTATTTGAAAGGCTGATATGTATAGTGTGTACAGACTCTTTTATATTACAAAATAAAGGCTTCTGTTTATAAATTATATGTTAGTGTGTTTATATCACTAAAAGTGTTTCCTTGGTTTGTTGAAAGAAAAAATGGCTAAAAATAAATACTTTGTTCATGAGATACAAGTAT
Source organism: Graphiurus murinus (assembly GCA_004027655.1). NCBI lineage: Eukaryota > Metazoa > Chordata > Mammalia > Rodentia > Gliridae > Graphiurus > Graphiurus murinus. The sequence continues at coordinate 74,755 of PVLC010003258.1, read as the reverse complement.
AAAATAATACCTACTTTAACAACACTCAAAAAGTCTGGGAAAATCTGCACAGCACTCAAAAAGATGAAAAAAATATTCCTTTAGTCTTGCTATCTTTACTATAACATTAAAGTAACAACCTAGACATCGTGCATTTAGAATAAAAGATCTACCTTTTTGCCTTCTGAAGCACTTGAAAATTTAAAAGAGAAAAACTAAAAAAATGCTGACCATGTAATATCTGAGTATTCATGGTGAGTGTAGAACATGAAAAGTTACAGTATGGATCTGTGCCTACACGATTCTTTTCAACTTGAGCAGCATCCTCCTGCTTCTGCTAACTCGGCAATCATACAGTTGACAGATTTCTAGGTTTTCTAAATAATGCATGGGCTTTTCTTTTAACATGTCAGTGCAAAAGTATCAATTCGGCCCCAGTGTCATTCATGATGTTGATTTGTCTTGACAGCATTCCATTAAACCAATGAGTTTTCCCCTCCTGATAGTTCCTTAAATATTCCTCTGAGTGATGTATTTGTGGTTTTTAAAACATATTGTGAAGGATGTTTGCATTTATAAGAAAAATCCATGGCAGGTATAGTCAGAAAAAAGGTACAACAACAATAAAACTTTACAACAAGACATTTTCCCATTCCTTTGATTCCTCAATACCACCCTCAACATAACATCTCAATTCTCTCCATAAAACAGGTCTACACTCGAAGCATTTGAACTTATTAAAGAAATGCCACTAAAATATTTAGTACTCCTTGATATCTCTCTTGGGAAAGCAAAAACACATCCATTCAATCATGCATGTTAACTTCAGAGTCTACACAAGGAAAGCAAATGCTTTGTTTTTTTGCTCAGCCTTTTATGGGTACAGGAACTGTCTCCAGCACAATGCATTGATGCTTCATTCCCAGTAGGATAAAGCAGTCTAAGAGGTATAATTTTTAAGAAAAGAACATTAGTACTCTATTTTTATGAGTTATATATTTTTCATAGATGTATTACCCCATAAAATGCAAAACTTGAGCATCTTAAAATGACTTTTGCCTCTTGATTAAAAATGATTTAGATGCAAATCATTCTTGGAGGTTTCTAAAGGTTTCTTTGCAAATTTTTGCAAGCCATTTAACAAATAGTAGGATACCATAATGATAATCTAGAGGAGGCACTTTAGTCATTCACGAACCAATTAGAAAGGACTGAAAATTTAATTCATATAGAAAAAGAGACCTGGTTTGAGAATGCATTAGACAAAATAGACATGGGCTTAATTTTCATGTGGAGAATAATCCTTATATGGTGACAATCTCCATTTTTTGCCAAGATAGAAAATTGAGGCATCGTTGATAAAATTTAGAAATATCATTCATTAGGAAAGGTTGCAAATTAAGAAAAGAGTGAGATAAATTTGAAAAAGGCAGAGTTTGTATTTGGTCCCTTAACCTTCAGTCCTTTTTTGCTTCTGGTTATGTACAACCTATTCCTTAGACTTTGTCCAAGGAATTCTCTCCTCTCAAACTTTTCTTCACACTAAGATATAAACAACTGACAAAAGTGAAAATTTACTATATCCAGTAGAGCTTTGAAATTAACTTTATACTTTGTATTAGACACATCCTAGGAGAGTTGGGAATGGCAGAAATAGTGCAGTTTCCCAGATTCCCCCCAAATCACCTTATTTACAGATAAGGACAGCTGTGAGGGTGTGTTATATTACTTGACTAATACATCTAATTCTTCTAAAAAAAACCCATGTTATCTGAGAATCTCTGCCCAATCTACTTCCTTCAGTAAGTTAAAAACTAAAACTCTCAAATGTGAGTGAAATAAAAAAATATTCCCTACAGTGACTGTCTATATTAAGTTTATATTTCTATTTTTGCTGAATGATTATTTATTAATACAATTAAATGAAAATATAGTGAGATTATTTTATAACTATTTATATATGTACAATCACTATCCTTTTATTACTAATATTACATGTTCATATACAGAAAAATATATATGTTTAATATATTTGTGTGATATATAAATGTAAATATGTATGTGTAATTTTTTATATAATTCATTTTTTGATTCATTTGGAAAGGCTCTTATTTCGACTGTTTTAAGGTTTAAGTTTCAGGCCTAAATCTCCATGGTAAGCTAGTAGAGAAAGGGAAATTCCTAATATGTAATAAATCCCTTTAGGATTTATCTAAGTCTTATGGTGTACCTAAAGACCGCTGACTTAGTGGCAGCCTCCCTAGGATTTCCTTTTCCTTCCCCCTTGTGTTCCTGTTCATGCTATTTCTGCAGGAAAAGCTTCTACAACTTCCACCTCTTACTCCTTAGAGTCCAATAGACACAGTATTATTCCAGCTAGAATTACCTTTCCACTGTTGTTTCTTCCCTCTGAACAATCTTACCCCATATATGACTAAGATTTAGAATGTGAAGCTAACTCTAGGACAATTCTATCTATAAAAGCATTGGTTTTGATGACAATAGAGTTATGATGAACCCTTTGTGGTATGATTTATTTTCCTGCTCTTTATTGATATACAATAATCCTTAGAGAAGTCAGAGGTCAATTACCCTCTCCCTACATCAACCAAACTATCATATTTCACTTCTTAAATTTTCTTTAAAGTCACAACCTTTGCCCTTCTTAACATTCCTAGATGCACTTGAGTTTCTCCTTCTTGACAGGATCAGCTTGCTTCTATAAAAGGAAACTGTAATGTTAGAATGTCATGAAATTTTTACAACAAAGACCATATAAGACATAGTATCCAGGAAAGGCATGTTCACTCTAAATTTAATTGTTGAAATAAATCTTTGAATGCATAATCTATAAAACTCACTTCAGAAATGTAAAATGTTTTGGCCACTTCAGCATTTCCTCAAAGTACTAAACACAGAATTATCATTTGACTCAGCAATTCTACTCCTAGATATATACCCCAAAGGAATATGAATACATAGGTCATCCACAAAAACACACATGGCTATTCATAGCCACATTATTTACAATAGCCCCAAAGTGGAAACAACCAAATTCCCATCAATGAATGTAGGAATAAGCAAAGCATAACATTTATATATACATGATGGAATATTATTTGGACATGAAAAGGAATAAAGTTCTCATAAATGTAGAAGCATATACAAACTTTGAAAAAATTACTCCACATGAAAGACACTATACAGAAAGTGTCACAAATTGAATGATTCCATTTATATGGAATACCTTGAACTGAAACCAGAGTACCATAGTAACATATGCATATCTCTGTTTATAGCTACACATTTCACAATTGCCAAAGTATGTAACGAGCTGAGATGAATGGATTACAAAAATATGGGATATGTACACAATGGAACTTTACTCAGTCATAAAGAAGAACAAAATTATGTCATTTGCAGGTAAATGGATGGAACTGGAGAACATTAGGCTAAGTGAGATTAGCCAGTCACAAAAATTGAAAGGCCAGATATTCTCCCTAATATGCGGAAAGTAGGGAAAAATGAAACACAGGAGGGAATACAGACAAAGGAGGAAAAATATTAGTAGAGTGAAGGAAGGAACCTAACTGAGTGATATTGGAGGGGGAGGAAGACTTGAAGATGTAAACACCTCAATAGAAATGATATATATACAAAAACTTATCAAAGCCAATCATTGTGTTGAGCATGGGAAGGTGGAGAAGGAAAGGAAGTGGGGTGAGAACTGGGGGAGGGCCTAGCAAATGCTCTGTGCATGTATGCCTTTATTACCATGAACTACATCAAGATGTATGATTACAATGCACCAAAAATAAATAAATAAAATATCCTGAATATGTAAATCAATAGGGACAATAAAATGTACTTGTATAGGCACAGGTAGAAAGTTCCTCAATAAGACACCTAAAGATCAGGAAATTAAACCAAGAATTAATAAATGGGATGACATTAAACTAAAGAGTTTCTGTTCATCAAAGGAAACCATTGAGTCTAAAGAGAGAGCCTACAGAATGGGAGATGATCTTTGCCGGCTATTCCATATAGAGGACTAACTAATATCTAGCATATACAAATTACTTAAAACACTTAACATTAAAAAAAAACAAGAAACAGGCAATTGAATTAGACACTCACAGTAAGACAAAATACAAATGGCCAATACATACATGAAAAAATGTTCAATATCATTAGCAGTCAGAGAGATGTAAATCCAAACTACATTGAGATTCCATCTAACTAACTCTAATTAGAATGGCAATCATCAAGAGGTCAAACAACAATAAATGCTGGTGGGGACTTCATATATGTAGGGACTATCACTGTGAACTAAATTTGATGTTATACTATAATGTACTAATACAAGTACAAATATAAAATAAAATAAATTATGGCTGGGGGTATAGTTCATAGGTAGAATGCCCCTGGGTTCAATCCCTAATACCACAAACAGAAAAAGATGTAGATACTCAAGCTGGGCGTGGTGGTGCACGCTTGTCATCCCAGTACTTGGGAGGCTGAGACAAGAGGATCTAAGGTTCGTGGCTAGTCTCAGCTACTTAGTCCCTTCGCAACTTAGTGAGACCCTGTTTCAAAAAAAGAATAAAAATTAGAGCTGGAGTAGCTCCGAGGTAGAATACCCCTGGGTTCCATCTCCAGTACTGCAAAAAAAAAAAAAAAAGTAAATAGTAGATACTCAAAATCAGTGTATACTGCAAATCATTCATTAAAATCATGTACTGTGCCGGGCGTGGTGGTGCACGCTTGTAATCCCAGCATTCCCGGAGGCTGAGACCAGAGGATCCGAGTTCGCAGCCAGCCTCAGTTACCTAGTGAGGCTCTCCACAACTTAGTTAGACCCGGTTTCAAAATAAAGAATAAAAAATAGGGCTGGGGGTATAGCTCGGAGGTAGAATGCCCCTGAATTCAATCCCCAGTACTGCAAAAAAAAAAAAAATCATGTACTGTAATAAACTAATATGGGAATTTTTGTAAAGTTCTAATTAATTCATTAATAAACACTTTTGAAATAATAAAATATAGTAATAATACCTGATTGTAAATTCCATTTATGAACACACTATCTCAGCTAAAATAAATAACTCACTTAAAATACTTTCCTCAAAATATTTTACAAAAAAGCATTAAAATTCTTTTTTTTTTGGCCCAATTTAAGAACTATTGCTTACTTTTTCCTCTTGTGGTAGTTTTTATCTTTCTATATTTAGTCTGTAAGGATAGCATGTGTAACCTCAAAGAAACTACAAATCAATTTCCAAATACCTTGATGAAAGCAGTATGCTGTGTAACACCCAGGATGGCTTCCTAAAGATCAAATTTTGCCAGGACAATATAATCTGCCTTCTGTGACGGACTGACAACAGGAAAGGTAGAGGAGCATAAATAGATGTAATTGTTTTTTACTATATCAAGGTATTGGAGACCAGTCTGAACAATTGGCTTATCAATAAACTGTGAAAATCCGAGTAGGTTACACACCTGGAAAGAGTTCCCAGGAAGCAGCAAAGGGGCATTCAAAAAGCAGTTATTTGTGGATCGATGTTAATTTGGGGCAGTGATACAAAAAGAATCCCCCAGATCCCAAGAGCTGGGAAGATACTTCAATTGGTACTCTAAAAATGGACAAAGGCAGATTTTGATCAGGCAACACCAACACAGAACTTTTGAGGATGGGTTCAGAATCTGAACTAATAAAACTAAACAGAAAACTCAGTAAGAAATATATAGTGTAGTCTATGAGAACATGAGATCAAGGGGAATATCCATTAAGAGAAACAAAAGGTGGGGACACAGCAGATCACAAAAGTGAAAATTAGAATTCAGAGCCAATATGACTATACCAAACTCCTTATTATATCTAAGGTACCAAGAGAAGAGGAAAATTGTTCAAAATCACAGAACAAAGCTATAATAGAGCTAGATATTTAGCATTCATGTACAAAATTCCAGAGATACTCAAGAAGTATAACATATGGGAACCAAAATAGGAGATTCAGATTCAGTGCAGGTTAAATCTCCCCTTACGAGTTGTATGCTACCTCTAAGACTAATAGCCCCATTGTATGCTGGAGAAAGATGGGGCATTGCTAAAAATAAAAAAAAAAACTAGAATGATTACAGGTTAGTACACAAGATCTATAAGGAAAGATGGCATTATTTTAAATTATGCATTGTGAATTATAGATCTGCTTAGGCAGAACTCTGAGGTGCTATTATCCAAACAGACCTTTACCACATGAACAACTAAGAAAACTTTAATCCACTGCATGAGCTAATGAAGAGTAGATATAATAAACAAGTCAACCTTAACAAGAGTTGCTTGTTCCTGGAATAGGTTTTTAGAAAGTTCTTAAAGAAATGTAGTAGGTTTTCCAGGCTTTCATTTCTAATAGGCATCGAAGAAAGATGGATAAGCTAGTAAAAGTTTACATTTCCATGAGAAAAAACTAAAAACACTTTTGGTATCAGTATCTGATGAAATCAAGAATACCTCACTTTATTCTCTAGAAACATCTTGCTCTATATCTAATGAGATGTTTGGATAGCAAAAAGAAAGAAGGTCATCTTGGGATTTTCTAATTCAATTCTGCAAGTTAATCAACCCTGTATATTTTGGTTCTTTCCACTGTAAACTACATTTTTCTTAAAGGTAAAATACTCAACATCTGCTCCACAGAAGCTAAACCAAAACAAAGTCAGAACAAGCAGGGACTCAGAGGATAAAGATTTACATGGTTATCATCTTAGATTCTCTAGAGGAAGTCACTGTGCACTGCTCTTACAAAATATGCAGAACAGTTGAAATATTCAATGTATTTCCAGAACTAAATGGGTAATCCTCAAAGTCTTTGTTATAGTTTTTTTTAAAGAACTGCTGCTGTGTAACTAACTATATTTCTGATTTGACAGCTACAATTATAATCGTTCAGGCATCTATTTCCCACAAACTCTCCACAGCTATAACCTTTAGTGATTAATTATAAAACTCCAGGAGCAATAGTACACAGACTAATTTCCTAAAACAATAAAAAACAGAATTTCTCATTTGGAGCTAAATGAAACACGAACAGGTTGTTATTCATGCTGAAATCTTGATGCAGAGTCATGGTGCTGCCATTACAAAAGCTATTAAACAAAAACCTCGAATCAAAGAATCTATAGGTCTGTCTTCAAAAGAGAAACTGCTGTTCTTGCCTATGAATCCTCTAACATCTATGTTTGCTTTTATTTTTTAAGCTAAATGTTATTAATTCTATTCCCCATCTCTTGCCTATGTTATTGCAGAATCATCCAAAATATCAATTTAAAATAAATAGAGTATGTAAGAACATCAAAAAGGAAAATTTCTTTTCACCCAAATCAAAACATCCCTGCTAAACATCAGCTTCTTGTATTTTTATATCCGTGTTCTATTTAAATTGGGATTTGTCAATAGATTTTGGAAATTTCCTTAGGTCATAGAGTATGGGTTTTCTGACTACCCAGGTTGTTTTTGTGAAAAGCAAAATACAAAATGGTTCAATGGTTAATATCCTACCCTCTGGGAATATGTTATAACTGCAAATTTCCTGTGATGCTCAAGTATGCATTAAAAGATATTTCAATACATATTTTGATAAATCCTATCACTAAACAATAAAAGCTAGGCCTTCCACAAATCAATGGTAAGAGTTAATAGCTATAAGGGTTTGAATAAAAAGACAAAAGAAATATGCTGAGAAAATAAAATAACACAAAGGCAATGATGTCCACTATCACCACTCCTTTTCAATATGGTACTCAAGATCTATGAGGTAAGAGAAGAAAATAAAAGGAATACAAATAGGAAAACAAGAATTGAAATGATCTCTATGTTCAGATAACATGATCCTATACTTAGAAGATCCCAAAAACTCAACTAAAAGGTGTCTAGAGTTGATCAACCAATTCAGCCAAGTATCAGGATACAGATATCGATCTAAAAAAGTCAGTAGCTTTCTGTATGTCAACCATGAATCCACTGAAATAGAAATTGAAAAAAGATTTCCATGCACAATAACCTCAAAAACAATAAAATATCCTGGAATAACTCTAATTAAGGAGGACAAAGATCTCTACAATGAAAATTATAAAACACTAAGGAAAGAAATTGAAGAAGATCTTAGAAGATGGAAAGATCTCCCTTACTCTTGGATAGGCAGAATAAATATCATCAAAATGGTCATTCTACCAAAAGAGATCTACAGAATCAATGCAATCCTTATCAAAATATCAATGCCATTCTTCATAGATCTAAAAAAAATCAGTCTTAAATTTCATATGGAGAAAAAAAAAAGACCCAGAATTGCCAAAGCAATTCTCAGCGATACGAACCATGCAGGAGGCATCATAATTCCTGACTTCAAATTATACTACAGAGTTATAGCAATAAAAAACAGCATGATGTTAGCACAAAAACAGACACATAGATCAATAGAAAATACAGAAACAAATCCACACATACTTATACCCAATTGATTTTCAACAAAGGTGCCAAATACATAAATTGGAGAAAAGACAGACTTTTCAACAAATGGTATTGGGAAAGCTGGCTATCCACATGTAGAAAAATGGAATTAAACCCCTACCTCTCACCATGCACAAGAGGCAACTCAAGATGGATTAAATTAGGACAAAGGCTTACAAGAGGAAGAAGTTACTAAAGTAGGGCATAGTCCAACACTCCAACACACAGGAACTAGTAGAGACTTCCTCAATAAGATCCCTAAAGATCAGGAAATTAAAATAAGAATTAATAAATGGGGTGGCATTAAACTAAAGAGTTCTGTTCATCAAATGAAATCATTAAGAGTCTAAAGAGAGAGCCTACAGAAGGGGAAAAGATCCTTACCATCTATTCCTCTGATAGAGGACTAATATCCTCTATCAGAATATTAGAATATACAAACTACTTAAAATACAACTTCACACTAAAAAAGCAGTAACCCTATCAAAAATGTGCACTTGAATTAAACAGATACTTTACAAAAGACAAAATACAAATTGCCAATAGATATATGAAAAAATGTTCAACATCATTAGTAATCACAGAGATGCAAATCAAAACTACACTGAGATTCCATGTAACTCTAATTAGAATGTAATTAAGAAGTCAAACAATAATAAATGCTGGTGAAGATGCGAGGAAATAGGCACTCCTACACTTTTGCAAACTAGTTCAGCCACTATAGAGATCAGTATGGAGATTCCTCAGAAAACTGGGAACAGATCCACTGTATGATCCAGCTATAATATTCCTGGGTATCTTTCCAAAAGATAATTTTCCAAAATATTCTGAAATCAGAATATTATAGTGATACCTACATATCCATGTTTATAGCAGCACAATTCACAATAGTCAAATTATGGAACTAACCTAGGTGTCCATCAACAGATAGAAGGATTACAAAATTATGAGATATACACACAATGGAATTCTACTTGGCCACATGGAAGAAAAAATTATGGCATTTGCAGGAAAATGGATGGACCTGGAGAATATTTTTTTTAAGTGAGATTAGCTTGTCAAAGAAGGTTAAGGGTCATATATTTTCTCTCATATGCAGAAGCTAGGTACTACTTGGGATATAAGAGGATATAGATAATGGAGGAAAAACTTCAGTGGAATGAAGGATGTGGTCTTAGGGAGAGTGGAAGGAGAGGAAGAATTAATGACATTATGTACGTATATGAGAATACCAATGCCAATCTCAATACCCTGTATGGGGGAGGGGGTGGGAGTAGAAGGAGCCAGGGGAAAACTCACCAAGTGCTTTGTACATTTATGCCACTATCACAATGAACTGCATTATGATGTGACACTAGAATGCACCAATATATGTATTTTTTATAAAAATTCACTGAATATTTGATATTTTAAGAGCTACTATTCTTTGCCTTCTGGGGATTTAGCAAGTAATAACAATGATAAAATTAAAGAACACTCCTGTTACAATATGACATTTCATGCAGAGCATGACTTTTCTAAAAGAAAAAACTCCCTTAAATAGATGCCTGATTACATAGATCATAGTGAAAATGGCTTACAAAAGTAAAAAATTTTGTGGGTCAAATGTTCATATGGCCATCAATAGATGAGGTGAAGAGAGATCATTCATTTCTATCTACAATTGTACCTTAAAGAAACAAAAGCTGACCACAAAGAGGAAAGAGGAAATATTCACTCAGCATGACTGTCTAAGTCATCAAGCTTATAATAAAATGGAAGAAAAAATCTAAATCATACTTAATCATTTGGAATGTTTGTTAGTCTAACATCATTTTATTGTTTAAGTGAACACAGTTTTAAAATTGTAAGTGAAACCTCTCTTTTCTATACTTCATTTAATTGAGAGAAAGAAGAAAAAATCTATCAGAGATAAATTCAAGATAGTAATGGTAAGAGTAGATTTTCAGATCAGGCAATGTCTAAGCTGAGGTCTGATACCTACCTTGTAAACAAATTTGGTCATGGCAAGTTAAGCACAATCTCCTGTATCAGTGGCATCTCCAATTCTAAGCTTACTTACTGAGATCCAATATCAAAGAAAGAAATTTCAATCCATATCTAGAGTATACTAGAAAAGCAATCCAAACATTGGAGGCATAATGCTAGAGCAGAATATCAAGGAACTATGAATCAGTGTTAGCTTTTTCATTACCTATGTATACGATAACAAGTCAGTTTTTATCCGATGATATCATACATAGTATGAGGAGGCTAGACTTAATTATCTCAAGTCACTGAAACACCTAATATTATATTTTAGAAGTCTGTGTCCATAACTTTTTAACAATAGGAAAGAGTTAAACTAAGAAAGCAATTAATCAAAACTTTCTAGTAATCAAACATAACGTTTCCTCAAGTCATATCCTAATCTCTTATCCAGCTTTTAGATATGACCTGAGGGCTCTGAAAATCATTATTTGGAAACATCTACCCAAGAAAAGAGTACAGTGAGTGTAACGCACTTTTTAAAGTCATTTATATTCTAAGTTTCATTTTAACATCCTTGAAACACCAATTCCAATGTAATACTCTATACTTGAATTATTTTCTGATTCTCTAAATTAAATTTTTTTTATTTTTCTATATTCTCATAGTACTTTATTTCTACTGTTGATTTTATCACATTCCATCTCAGACTATAGTCATTTATATATATATATATATTGATTGATTTTTTATCACTCTTCTAGATCACAAGTATTTGAAATCCAGTGATTTTCTTTCCTCAGAATGCTAAAATATTCTCTTTTCACTATGGAATTATTATATATTGTGGATAGTTAATAAATATAAAAATTGAATTTTGTTGTGAGTCATATTCAGGATTTACTCTAATCCCTCACAGAGTGGTTTAGAAATGATCACTAGCCATACTGCTTATTTAATTCACATACTTGACCTTTGTGAAATATCACTTGTTTAGTAGTTGATCCAAATGTACCACTAGAATTCTATGTTATAAAACAAAAAAAATTCATTAGATCATAACCTAATATTTACTCTATGTAATCACACAGATGATAAAAACTTTCAATGTGTTTTCCTTATACACCTCACAACCCATGTGTTTAAATATTATTATATAATTGATTTTCCTTTGCCTGGTAAGATCTGGTACACACCTTGTAAATAAAGTTTTAGTGATTTTCCAAAACCCAGCTTTATTTTGTGCTAAATATCCAATTTTTCAGTTCTACTTAAACCATGAACATTCAGGAAGACCATGACCATAGCAAGTAACCAGACCCTAAATAACATCTAAGTTCTCTTTTGTCAAGTCCATCTGCTTCTTTCCCTTCTAGGAAATCACTTAAGTAGAACAAAGTAAAAAAGGAGAAATCAAACACAGTCTTTGATCTCAGTTTAAATACTGAGACAGAAGACCCAAAGGCACCAAAGGTATACTAGTCCCCCAGCTTCTTGAAATTCACCTCATTTAAAATTCCTAAAATACATTTTCATTTGCAATGATAACTTGTGAAACTACAATTGATTATTTCATACTAGAGAAGGAATTTCATTGATATAGACTTTGAAAAACCTTAGGATTGTATTTAAGCTTATAATAATGGTAATGAAAGTTTTATATAGATTCAAGTCTATTTCCCTGCATTCTAGCAAGATGAGGATAATTAGATTCTAACCTCTCTATGGTAAAAGACACTAACTATTATTATTTCGTTTCTATAGCACCACATATCATACACAAATGAAAACCTAATATTTTCTTTTATCATATTGATACATACCTGAAGTTAGGGCATGTTATACCTACCCAGGAAAATTATTAAATATTTAGCATATTGAAAATAAGGAAGCCAGGCGTGGTGGTGCATGCTTGTTAATCCCAGCATTTGGGAGGCTGAGACTGGAGGATCCAGGTTCGCGGCCAGCCTCAGCTACCTAGTGAGGCCCTCTGCAACTTAGTGAGACCCTGTTTCAAAATAAAGAATAAAAAATAGGGCTGGGGGTGTAGCTCGGAGGTAGAATGCCCCTGAGTTCAAAGTTCAATCCCGAATGCAAAAAAAAAAAGAAAAAAGATATATCTCAAAATATTTTATACTATTTGTCAAAAAGAATAAACAGAGAAATTTTGTAGAAATTCCCTTTCAAAAACTAATATACCTGAGAGAAATATTGCAGAAGTTACTACATGAGCACTCACTAATTTTTATCAGTTCAAAATATTCTTTATAATAATATTAAATTAAAAGTAGTTTATTCTTAAAGAAGACCCTTTAAGACTTGAAAGAGGACAAGTTAAGAGGCATTAAAACTAGAGAGCTGATCATCAGCTTTCTCACTGTATCCTCATTGTAAGAATTTTTATTCCAAAGGTTTGATCAAGTAAAAATCCCATTACAATACAGCGTCAAAGAGAAGGGAAACTATGGAAAGAGAAAACACTCTGGACTTAAACCAACATGAGATTGAAATTTAGGTCTGCAACTTAATAGTTTTATGACTATGGTCAAAGCTAAACCACTCTGTGCTTCTGTTTCCTGATCTATAAAATGGGAGTACAGAAATACTCTTTTCTGCCAGGCAGTGTGGCACACACTTGTAATCTCAATACTTGGGAGGCTGGAAGGAAGATTGTAGATTCATGGTCAACCTTAACTACTTAGGGAGGTCATCAGCAATTTAGTGAGATTCTGTTTCAAAAAAATAAAAAATTGGGCTAGGGGTATAGCTTAGAGGCAGAATGATCCTAGGTTCAATCCCCAGTTCTAAAAAAAAAAAAAAAAAGAAAGAAAGAAAAGAAATACTCTTCTCAGGATTTAACATATGAGATGATATACTTAGTACAGAGCAAACGGTAACTATTCTTACTACATTTGTCATTCTTTTCTTAGTGCTAATTTTAGTCTTATGTATATGTTATTCTCAGATATCCTGAGCTCAGTAAAAATGTGCATTTTCTATTGATTCCTCAATAAATTTCACACAGTCTATATAAAAAGGAAGTGCCACCATGAGTACTGGTGGAAGAGATATTATCATTCTATAATTCATCATGAATATTCCAGTTTCAGATAAGGATATCTACACTGTATAAAATCATTGTAGTTTCATATATTGATTTGATGAACTATTTTCTCTCTTTAATTCTGTTTCCCATTTCCCTTCAAAATAATGTCACACCACTTTTGAACTTCTAGATGTCTAAGAAAAAATAAAGCTGTTAATCTACTTATGACATCATATTTATTTAACTGAAGAGTTCACTTGGAAACATATAATTTTGTAAGACTGATTGTCCCTTATTATTCTCCGCTAAAATTAAAGCTTACTTATATATGCATGCATACATTCATCCGTCCATCCATTTATGTTGATAGATATAATCCTACCTACTCCTACCTACTTCCATAAGACATCTAAGAGGTCTTATCTTTAAGGCTAAGATACAATTATCACAGGGTAAAGAAGAAAAAAAGTAGTAGTTTGAGGGGAGGAGACAGTCTACTCCATAGGCATCTTTTTTCTTAGCTCCTCATTTCTTCTATATTTTCTAATTTGCCAAATTCCTGTTCTACCTCTTTAGTCCCTGTCTGTAATTCCTGGAGTTTTCCAACACCTCCATATAGCTAAAGAGGTGGTAGTCCAGTTGAAAAGACTGATAATCAGCCAATTTAGATTCTCAGCTTTGCCTTTTGATGGTAAATTATTTAGAGAAGTATGGAGTAAGGAGTCTAAAGATGAAGCTGGAATGGGGCAGGCTTTAGAAGAGAGGGAGTGCAATGGCCAGAACTATAAGAATTAGAAATCATTTCCACTGCAACAAAACCATGGAGATAACTAAAATTTTCTGAAATGGGATTCTAACTTTTATTTGTTTTCTAATTTCAGTATACAAGTTATCAAGAGGGTTAAGCATCTTTATGGAGTAATTGTTTATAATCAAAATTTACATAATTTTTCTTCACCTTCTAATCCCTCCTCTTCCACCCACACATGTGTATGCATGTGCACACACACAACACCAACACCACCACCAACAACAACAAGGAAAAGAACAGTAAGTGTCACCTTTTTGGAATTTTTGAAGACACTCACCTGTGTTCGAATTAAGATCATCAGGTTCTGATTCAGTCCCATTTTGGTTTCCATTTCCCTGGAGAGAATTCAGAGCCATAAGTTTCATCTTCTGCAGTTTCATTGCTTCAGCCATGGCTGCAGCTGTTATACCTAAAACCAGAACCATCCATTTTATTTTTTTATATTTTTATTGGTGCATTATAGTCTTACTTCACAATGCAGTTCCTAGTGATAGTGAAATACATGATCATTGTGCATCCCCTTTAAAACGGGACCATTTCTTAACATAATTGAAAATTGGATATATATATATATATATAGATAGATAGATAAATAGATAGATAGATATAGATATAGATATAGATATATTTAGCAGGGATGGACAATACAGCATAAGACAAAAGTAAATCAAAGTTGAATTTATGAATATTTTTAACAAAGAAATGTTCATCTCTATAATACCTTATCTTAAAATGGACAGTTTGAAAATTTTAAAAAGAAATAAATGTGAGTCTGATCCCTAATTCAAGCCATACAAAAACAAAGTTAGTAATATCATAATTGTTCCCCAAATTCCAAGACTTTTGCTAATGTATTCTGATGTCTGAGAAGAACTCTGAACTGCTGCTATAAATGGAATTAACTATGTATTAATTTTCATTTAAAATATTATTTTCAGAGGAAGTACTCTGATATGCTACAAAGAACCCTTTCTACTGTGCATCCTCATTGTCACTTCTTATAAAGGATGGAGTGTCTTGCCTGTGAGTCAGCCTAAAGGGGAGAAAATGAGGGAAGAAAAGAATTCAGGTACTCCTTTTCAATTTGTATGGTTATACACTGAAAAAACTAGCATGCCACTTGTACAGCCAGTCCATGTAGTATAGTTGCATTATTTTGTATTAATATAAGACTTTTTTTAAAATTCCTCCACCTAATAATATAAAAGGGGATGGCACAGTGGAAAAAGTAAACTCATAATTTGGAAATTGTCCTAGGAAGTTTATATCATGCAGTACCTCAAACACACACACACACACACACACACACACACACACACACACACACACACGAGAACAGGCATTGAAAAGCACCAAAACAAGACATACTTCAACAATAGCCTCCAAAAACTCTAGTGCATTGAACTTAATTATTTTTAGATGGTGTCCAAATTCCTAACCATCTGTTAATGCACTAGCACGGGCCAAAAAAGGAAAAGTCTGGCTGACTTTAAAGTAGTGTTTTTGAATCCAATGATATATATTCAAATATTTAAGTGGGACTCAGAGAAAATAAGGTACATACTGCTTGTTTCAAAAAGAAAACATAACTGCAATTAGAAGATCCAGATTCTAAGAAGCAGAGTCAAACCTTATCAATGGTATAAGCAGAATTTCAGCCTAGACATCTAACTCTATAGGTTCTATATTGTCACTTCATATTCTTTACAATGCAGGAAAAACTTGTGATGAGGCAAAATTTTCACTGCAACAGCTTATCTCTAAATCATGGTAAAGAAAGGATTAAAATAAAATTGCTTTAGTTTCTAAACTGATGACCTATAATTCTACATTTTCCGGGTGGTCCCAAAGATTTTATTGCCATATCTAATTTAGCCTTACTGAATTCCAGTCCCCTAAATGACCTGTCTGTCCCCCGAGGGTAAGTCTGGGCAGAAAATATGATGACAACGATTTGAACAAAGGAATCTTACCTAGGAACAGAGGGCTGAATATCTCATAATAAAAAATATATCCGTAAATTTTCTGGAATTTATACAATCTTCTCAAAATTGGATCCTGACTATAATTATTTAATTATTATTTTACTTTCTTTATTGGAAATGATGGATCTCTGATAAAATATATGGCTTCTTTATGAAAAATATATGTTGACATAATTTATTAACTATCTTATAGATAAGGAATTCCAGGTAAAATGTGTGTCTAACAATGAAATTAAGAGAATTAATAAGCAAGAGTTTCTACATATTTTAAATATGGCAAGTGCCAATATGTATGTATATTTGTCACCAAATACTATCTGTATGATATTAAAGAAAAATCAGTGAGTCAGTGAGCAAATTCATGAAACAATATTATACAAAATATTTATATCATGATGACACTGCAAAAAAAAAAATTCAGGATCAGTCTAGTTCAATTCCTTTGTTTTATAAAGGAGGAAACCAAATCCCAGAGTGATGCATCATATTTCATTTACTTAAGGGAAATAAGAAACAAAAGTCTCCAAGTTACATGATGGAACTTAGACATAATTGTTCAAACTTATATTAGTTCCAAAAGACTTTAATGAATTTTTCTAAAGGATAAAATTCCCCTTACCACATACAGTCATGTAGTGTTAGTTGTCTTTCTATAACTACTTACACTAGATTCAAAATTTAGAGAATTGGTCTATAGTTCCTGTATGTTGTATTGACTCATGGTCTATAGCAGAGTGACTTTAAACTTATAAAATCCTTAAATCCTGTTTTTTCAGTCTTTGGTACACTGTATGAATATATGTTCTCAGGTAAAATATCAAGCAAAGGAAAGTAATAAAAAAAAGATGTTGTATTTTATGAGACTTTGTCATAGCAATGTGGTATTTCATTAAACTGTTGAGTTGAATTTTTATTTTTATGATGCTTCTTGGTGTACCACTGATGGATTTAAAACATTAAATTAGCCCCTAAACAAAAGTTCTCAAAATGCAGCACTGAAGATGATATAAGAAGAGGGTAATGCTAAAACTGACTTGTGAGTTTCATTTAGCTAAATTTTACTTGGGAACCAGAATTTCATCTTGGACCAGACAACTAGAAAATATTAAGTCTAATGAGAATGGAAAGGCACCTTAAAAGTGAAAGCACTATAACTAAATGTAAATATACATTCATATGTCTTCGAAGTATTAAAGTTGTGTTCTAAGTCACTGAATATGAGAATAACTCTTTTACATTATGGTCAAAGTACATGTATTTAAATTGTTGAAATAGATTTGGAAAGGCAGAGATTTAGTATTACTGGAAAACACATTTTGTCTTACTGATATGTGGGCATTTACTTCTGTAACTTTAAGACTTTCCATTCTTGTTCACCAGGTTTCATTATTATATCAATGTCTAATCACTGCAATTATTTTGTATGTATGTGGTGCTGGGGATTGAACTGAGCGCCATTCTACCTACTACCTATACCCCAACCCTACTTTATTTTTATTTTGAAACAGGATCCTGATAAATTGATGAGAGTTTCACTACTTGCTGAAGCTGTCCTCAAACCTGTGATCCTACTATTTCAGCTTCCCAAGTGCTGGGATTACAAATGTGCACCAACACACCCTGCTAGTCACAATACTTTTCACTAAGATATAATATATAGTCCTTAAATTACTCTATATTTTCTTATTATTAATATTATTAAATATTAACTTATTTGTTTTGCTTTCTTTCTTTACTTTAGTGAAGTATGATTGACATACAAAAGACAGGTAAATATATAATGTGTACAGTCTGAGGAATTTGGAGGTATATATATACCCAATGAAACCAAAGAAAATTCCATGTCCAGAGGGATTCACTAAACTCAATCCTTGCTGGGCATGGTGGTGCACGCTTGTAATCCCAGTGTTTGGGAGGCTGAGACCGGAGGATCTGGGTTCACGGCCAGCCTCAGCTACCTAGTGAGGCCCTCCACAACTTAGTGAGACCCGGGTTCAAAATAAAGAATAAAAAATAGGGCTGGAGTTATAGCTCAGAGGTAGAATGCCCCTGAGTTCAATCCCCAGTACAGCAAAAAAAAAAAAAAAATCCTTCACAAAGTATTCCATGAAATAGAAAGAAAAGAAATTCTTCCAAACTCCTTTTTATGAAGTGAACATTGCCTTAATACAAAAGTGGTGAGGGTGTGGAGAAGTGGGAACTCTAATACATTGTTGGTGGGATTGCAAATTAGTGCAACCACTTTGGAAAACAATATAGAGGATCCTCAGACAAATGGGAATGAACCTACCATATGATCCAGCAATACCCCTACTGGGTATCTACCCAAAAGAACAGAAACCAAACTATCAGACCAACACATGTGTATCTATGTTTATAGCTGCGCAGTTTTCAATTGCCAAACTATGGAACCAGCCAAGATGTCCATCAACAGATGAATGGATTACAAAACTATGGGATATGTACACAATGGAATTTTACTCAGCCATAAAGAAGAACAAAATCTTGTTATTTGCAAGGAATGGAAGGAACTGGAAAACATTATGTTAAGTGAGATTAGTCAGTCGTAAATAGTTAAAAATCGAATGCTCTCCCTAATATGTGAAAGCTAGGGAGAAAATGGGACATAAGAGAGACTCCAGATGAAGGAGAATCCTTAGGTGAACAAAAAATTTGACTTAAGGGAAGGTGAAGGGGGTAGGGAGAACACCCTAATGAACATGATGTACTTTCTATGAACACATCTAAGTCAATCACTAAACTGACCTTGAGAAGGAGGGAGGAGGAGGGAGTGGGGCGGGAATTTGGGAAGGGTTAAATGAGAAATGTGTGCATGGATGTCTTTACCTATACTAGCTTGTACCTAACAAAGGTGTGTGGTTACAATGCACCAAATAAGGGAAAGATGAAAAAAAAAAAAAAAAGATTTACATAGGAGATTTTGGATCTACATAATGCGGAGCCCACTTCTATTAACCTGGCAGAAACAGCTAAGACATTCGTAGATCGGCTCCAAGCCTTGGTCACTACCTGGCTCTCGTTTACCTCCTTGGTAGGAGGAGCTATCATAGCAACAGGAATAGTCATTCTAGGTTTATGCATTCTACCACTTGTTGTACGCCTTGTGATCAATGCCTATGTTAGTATATGAGCAGATTTACATGGAATAAAAATGCAAGCACTGCCTCACACAGGGCCTGGTAGTCAATGACGGGTTCGATTTTCTCAGGGCAAATCAACCTAAGACAGGGCTCGTTGAATGACTCATTGAGACCCCATGATGGGTAAGATTAAGCACCGGGTAGGAAACGACCTAAGACAGGCACAGTCCTTCGTGCATTTTGAAATAAAAACAGGGGAGTTGTGGGAGCCCAGCTGGGCCCTATCCCCCCTGGCAGTTGCTATCTGCATATATGAGCAATTATACTGACTCCTCTGCTATGGCTACATTGGCGTCTCGAAGTCTGGAGATTACCCCTAGGATGCGTATAGATGAAAGACCCTCCTACTTCTTAGAAAGTAAATATATGACCCTAAAGGAGTATGGCTTTATGACTCTAGAAAGTTTGCTTGACCAGGCTATGTTAAGAATATGGGTTATAGCCGGGCGTGGTGGCGCACGTTTGTAATCCCAGCATTTGGGAGGCTGAGACTGGAGGATCCAGGTTTGAGGCCAGCCTCACTACCTAGTGAGGCACTCCGAAACTTAGTGAGACTCGGTTTCAAAATAAAGAATTAAAAAAATAGGGCTAGGGGTATAGCTCGGAGGTAGAATGCCCCTAATACGTGTAAAAGAAGAAGTGGTGCTGTTTGTGATCTGACAATGATTGATATCTCATAAATGTTTATGTAACACTGTTGTACTCAAGAAATGTATAAAAAATCCATGCCGAAAATATAAATTAAAAAAATTATAAAAAAAAGAAAGGAAAATTACAGACCAATAACCTTGATGAAAATAGATGCAAAAATTCTCAACATGATACTAATGGCATTCATTCAAAAACACATCAAGAAAATTGTACACCATGACTAAATTGGTTGGTTTCATTTCAGAGATGCAAGGTTGCTTCAACACAAACAAAAATATACATATATATATACATATATATATGTATAAATAAATAAATAAATATATATATATATATATATATATATATATATATATATATATATTTCAACACATAAATAGAACTCAGGACAAAATCCACCTGATCGTCTCAATAGATGCTGAAAAATCATTTCACAAACTCCAATACCCATTCATGTTGAAAGCAGTGCAGAAATTGGAGTAGAAGGAAGTTACCTCAACATCATAAAGTCAATAAACAATAAATACAAAACCAACATCATATTGAATGGGGAAAAATGTGAGAATTCCCTTTAAAAACAGGAACAAGAGAAGGATAAATAATATCACCACTCCTTTTCAATATAGTACTCGAAATTCTAGCCAGAGTGATAAGGGAAGAGAAGAAAATCAAAGGAGTACAAATAGGAAAAGAAGAACTGAAATTATTTCTATATGAAAATGGCATGATCCTATATTTAGGAGACTTGAAAAAACTCAAGAAAAATACTTCTAGAGCTTATGAACAAATTCAGAAAAGTAACAGGATACAAAATCAATCTACAAAAATCAGTGGCTTTTCTATACACCAACCATGATCCCACCGAAAAAGAAATCTAGAAAAAAATTCCATTTCACAATAACCTAAAAAAAATAAATGCCTGGGAATAAATATAACCAAGGAAGTCAAAGACTATTACAATGCAAATTATAAAACACAAAAGAAAGAAACTGAAGGTCTTAGAAGATGGAAAGATCTCCTATGTTCTTGAATAGGCAGCATAAATATCAGAATGGCCATTCTTCAGAGAGATAGAAAAATCAGTCCTAAATTTCATATGGAAGAACAAATGATCCAGAATAGCAAAAGTAATTCTCAACAGTAAGAACCACATAGAAAGCATTAAAATATCTGACTTCAAATTATACTACAGAGTTATTAATAAAAACAAACAATGTGATATTAGCACAAAAACCAAAACAATACACCAATGGAACAGAATAGAAATTATAGAAGCAAATTCACACACAAATCCAGGCAACTGACTTTAAACAAAGGTGCCAAAACATACAGTAGAGAAAAGACCACCTTTTCAATAAATGCTGTTGAAAAAACTGGTTATCCAGTTGTAGAAAAATGGAATTAAATCCATACCTCTCACCCCACACAAGAGTCCACTCAAGATAGATCGAAGACCTGGAAATTAGACCATAGACTTTTAAATTACTAGAGGAGGGCATAGGACCAAGACTCCAATATATAGGCACAGGTAGAAACTTCCTCAATAAGACCCCAAAAGATCAGGAAATTAAAACAAAAATTAATAAATGGAATAGCATTAAGCTAAAACATTTTTGTTCATCAAAGGAAAACATCAAGAGTCTAAAGAGAGAGCATACACAATGGGAGAAAATCTTTGCCAGCTATTCCTGATAGAGGACTACTATTGAGAATACAGGAAGTACTTAAAAGACAACATTAAACAAAACAAAACATTGTTTTTGAAACAATATTTCAAAAGAAATGGGCAATTGAACTAAATAGACACTTCACAAAACACAAAATACAAACAGCCAATAAATACATGAAAAAGTGTTCAACATCATTAGCAATCAGGGAAATGCAAATGAAGACTATACTGAGATTCCATCTATTCCCAGTCAGAATGGCAATCATCAAGAAGTCAAACAATAAATGCTGTTGAAAATGTGGGGAAATAAGAACTCTTCTATATTGTTGGTAGGATTGCAAATTAGGGCAGCTGCTATGGAGATCAGTGTAGAGATTCCTCAAAAAACTTGGAATGGATCCACCATAAGATTCAAGTATACCATTCCTAAGTATCTTTCCAAAGGGAATGAAATCATAATATTATAGTAATACATGCATGTACATGTTTATAGTAGGATAGCTTATAATAGCCATATTATGGAACCAACCCAGTTGTCCATCAACAGATGAATAGATTACAAAATTATGGGCTATACACACAATGAATTTCTACTGAGCAATAAGGAAGGCCAAAATTATGCTATTTGCTGGAAAATGAATGGACCTGGAGAACATTATGGTAAGTGAGATCAGTCAGTCCAGAAAGTGAAGGGTCATGTTTTCTCTCATATATGTTTTCTCTCATAGACAGAAGTTAGGGAGCAATTTGGATATAAGAGAGACTCTGGATAATGGAGGTGAAACGCCAGGGGAGTGACGGAAGGGGTTTAGGGGAGGATCTTGGTGATGTGGAGGGAGAATTATCGAAGAAAACACTTCTGTTGATGATATGTACGTAAGTAAAATGACCATTGCCAATCTCAATATCATATATGAGCGGGAGGGAGTGAGAAGACAGATGGGGGGTTAAAAATAAATAGATAAATGAATAAAGTCAAATTAAAAGACAGATTAACAGAGTTGATTTTAAAAATAAAACATGCTTTCCATCTTAAAAATAAATCTGTGCCATAAACTTATCTATCAACTCATTAAGATTCCTCCCACCCATCCACTTGATTTGTGTGTATAAGAACATTTAACATAAGATCTACTCTCTTAGCAAAATTCTAACATTGCAAAATTTTGCAGCCTTTGACTAATAAGTTCCTGTTTCCTGCTTTCTCCAGCCCATGCCTCTATTCTACTTTTTGCTTATGAGTTTCAATATTTAAATTCATCATGTAAGTGGTATCCAGTAATATGTGTCCTTTTGTGTCTGACTAATTTCCTTTAGCATAATGTCCTATAAATTCATCCATGTTTTCACAAATGGTAATATTTCTTTTTTTAAAGATGACTATGTAATATATAGTATACATAGAATAGAATATGATATATATATCACATTTTTGATATTCATTCATCTCTCAATGGACATTTAGGTTGCTTCTATGTATTGGCTACTATGAAAAATGCTGTAATTAAAATGAAAATGAAGATGGATCTTCAAGACCTGAATTTCAATTTCTTTGAATACATACCTAGATGTGGGCTTATCAAATCATATGGCAGTGATATTTTTCATTTTTTACAAACTTAAACTTTTTACCACCGTGTCTATGCTAATTTACATTTTCACCAATACTGTGCAGGAGTATTAACCATTTATCAGATATATGGCCTGAAAATTTGCTCTCTGATTCCACAGATTGCCTTTTCATTATGTTCATTCTTTTCTGTTTCAGAAGCTTTTGTAGTTCAGTGTAGTCCCACTTATATATTTTTCTTTCGTTGCCTTATTTTTGGTGACAATTCCAAATAATTATTGCCAAGCCCAATGCCCAGCAGATTTTCCCCTATGTTTTCTTTCACAAGCGTTATGGTTTCAGGTTTTATGTTTATGTCTTTAATTAACAGTAAGCTGATTTTTGTGGTTGGTGAAAATAAGAGTCCAATTTCCTTCTGACTAGATATCCAGTTTTTCCAACATATGTTATAGGAAAAACTGGAACTACTCTACCCATTGTGTAGTTTTTCCACACAATCTTTTTAACCTAAAATTCAATGTGGGGCAATGTGGAAAAGCCCACATCATAATTATTTGCACATGTGTGCATTGCTGTCTTTTATTATTGTCCCTAAGTACACATGGTCTGTCTTCAGGTTTAGAATGTTAAAGTTTTATTTATTTATTTTTTGTACTGAGGATTGAAGCAAGGAGAATTCTACCTCTGATCTGCGCCCCCAGCCCTTTTTTTATTTTTATTTTTTGTTTTGAAACACGATCTTGCTAGGTTGCTGAGAGCCTTGCTAGATTACTGGGCTGCCCTGGAACCTGCGATCTTCCTGTATCAGCCTCCCAAGTACTGGGATTATACATGTGGGCCATTGCACTTGGTGGGAAAATTCTTAAAAGTGTGAAAAGTTTTGAATAGATAAATTAAACCTTCAGTATTAAATAAAAACTCTGAGTCTCAGAAAAAAAATGACAAGAGAAGAGCTAATTAGCACTAGGGCTAGAAGGAGAACTCGTGTCTACTGACTTTTCTCA
The DNA here is from genome assembly GCA_004027655.1 of Graphiurus murinus. NCBI lineage: Eukaryota > Metazoa > Chordata > Mammalia > Rodentia > Gliridae > Graphiurus > Graphiurus murinus. The sequence continues at coordinate 50,405 of PVLC010003258.1, read as the reverse complement.
TAAGTGCTTTTTCCACTAATTCCAAATTCATAATCTTGATATTAATTTCTGAAAAATGATATAAAATGGATTTCTGCCATATAGGTCACTGAAGAGGCAGGAGTTGTGTTATATAAATTGTCTGGGTTTCTGTTTATTCATATGAACAGTGAAGAAATTGAACTAAATTTTATTAAGATCCTTTATGAAATAATGATTTTATGTTGATTTGTTTTGTATTACATATTTTTTCTGAAACATCATGGGTTTATATTTTCCATGCTCCAAAACAAAAATGTTCTTGCTCTCTTATCTTACTAGTAAACAAGCATTAAACTTACAACTTAATGTGATCTGTAGTTCTTAAACTAGAAAAGTGGGAAATCTATGGCTTGTAATAAATTTTATCAGAAAAAAACTAGTGAGTCTTGAGTCTCAACAGTGAACTGAATAAAACGGAAGGCAATTTTATAGTCTCCTAATTATTTATACTGTGCCCATCCCTTCACATTAGTTTTAAAGCTTTTCTGTCAAAACCGTGAACAAGTAAATTAACTAAAGGAGAACTATGAAAAATCAAATCTTGAGGTTTACAATTAATTAAATGCAATTATGAATCAGTTCACTGAAATATGGTTTTATATTTAAAGACAATATCTCATTAAATTAATACTCTAGGCATTCCACTTAATAATATCTCCCAAATGAAAAGCAATTTAGATCTACCAAATTATTTCGGTCTACTCATCATGTACTATGTGTTGGCTTGTTTGTTATTTGCATTCAAAGCTACTTTGGGTCAAGTATGATGTACTAAAACCTGAATGATGAAATACCTTGTGGTATAAAATGTTAATGTGATATACCACATTGAATCTAGTAGAAACAGTTTTTAAGTTCTCTATAAATCAACTGCTAAGATGTAAATCTTTCTATGCTGAGGTAGTATTTGTGTTCATTTTCAGAAGATGCTGATGCTCTGAACTCTATTCAGAAAAAAAAATCTTGGACTCAAAGATTCAGAATGCAACTAAGGGGAAAAACATAAAGAAGTAAAAGAATGAAAGAGCGGAGAGCCATATGTAAGTAGTTATCAGCCAATACTACAATGGTTCTTAGGATTGGCTTTCAGGGATTGACACAAGATTAAAATTACTTAGCTCAATGCTATGGCTATGAGAGAAAGGTTAACACGAAGTACAACTGAGGGACATTCTCATATACTAGATAACTACTACTTTTGGCCAGATACAAGAAAAGCTATCATGTGATGTGTGCATTAGAAGATTTTATTTTGAAATATAAAATATAAAAGGGGTGGGTGATTTCTATGGACTTTCATTGTCTCTGTTCACTATAGCCATAAAACACATACTCTTTCTGCTTTGTGGAAAAAGGTAATTGGCTTCCTGAAGATCATTGCCTCTTGTCACTATGTTATATACTTAAATTTGACTAATTTCCCATATTATACTATTTCTGAAGAAAATGGATAGGTAGTTTTCCTTCTGCATTTGACTTTTATTTTACTTTATTTTGAAAAGCATTGTTGGCTAGGTTTTCTCTTTTTATCACCTTTTTCTCTTGTTAGTGACAATTTGTTCTCTTTTACTTCTCTCTGTTAGTGATATGTGCTACATAACACTACCATATCACCCAAATGTAGGTGTTTTTCAGTAGCCAGTCTTCCCTTGGAAATACCAAATAAAAGTCAGGGAATCAACTGGGCAATCAATTCTCCACTCTTCAGGATAGTAGTGCTCAACTACTGTCATGCTCTGTTGCCATAGAGAGATATGATTCTTTGTTTTCATTCATTATTATAGCATTTTGTACCCTCAATATTTAGGTACTATTAAATGAAGATCAAAAATAACTCATCAAAAGATCTATAAATGTTAATTGTTCTAAAATTTTCATTTAATGTTGCCTGCATCATACATATGATAATCAAATATCTAATGTATAACATCAGGAAGGACCTGAGAAAAAAACAAGGACAGTGCTTTCCTGGCCCCGAGTATGATATAAAAATACTGTAAGGGGAAAGAATTGGAAGAGCTGGATATTAAATGTCGCATGTTGACAGCTAGGTACATGTCTATATGAGTCACTTTATATTTTATCTTTAAAATAGGGTGAAATCCACTGTTAACCTTCAATAAGCTTGGGTGGAATGGAGTACTTCCAAAATAATCACAGATACTTGCTATTCATTCTTTTATTTTAGGCATGTTTCCTTTACCAAGGTTGCAGGCTCCTTTTGGGAAGAAATTATGTATTATTCTTAAATTTTATATTGCCTGATGCCTGGCATGATAATTTGTCCATAGTGGTACCCGGTTAATGATTGAAGAATTATCAAATGCATGTTGAGAAGGGACGACACCTGGAAGAAGAAAAGGGGATGCTGTCCAACAATAGATTTATGTATACTTCTGTAGTAGTGGATTTATGTATACTTCTGTAGTAGTAGGTCTAGTTTGCATTCTCTCCACAATCACATTCTGCCTTACTGTCCTGATATAGCATAATAGCAAACGTTAGAAGAGGGCAAAAACAAAGATGGTTCATGCAAACATAGAAAGTGCCGGTAGTTCTGAGTTTGTTAACCGCCTGATGGTTCTATTCCTTATCGTCAGCATGTTGAGACATGTAGTATATAGCAAGCATCTGTTTTAGACAGCAAAGCAGTATGTCATAAGAAACACAGCTATGTGTAAATTTTGTAATAGAATCTGATAGTATTTTCAATTTAGGAACACATGAAGTTACTTATAGGTGTGTTGATATAGATGTATAAATAGACTTAGGTTCACATCTCAGAGGCTTCCATTTGGATACTTTGTAAGGAAATATGGATTATATTCCTTTCCATTCAAGACATTTAAGAGGCTAATTTTCATCCTACAGAACACATGAGATTTAAGAGAAGGCCTAAATTATGCCACTCTCATAATCATATTTAATTGTACATACTATTATTCATATAGGCAGTGCATATGCAGGTTTTATATTATAGCTAGTGATAACTATCCCTATTAAACTATCAGAATGTATAGATATGTACTTTAAGCTACCCAAAACATCAGCAACATGAAGAAATATTATATGAGTTAAAGTACACAGATATCATGAGAATCTGTCTCGTATTCTTGGGTCCTCCATGGACATAAGGCATTTGGCAATATTGTTTTTCAAAGTTTATGTTACTTTTTTCATAAAATTCTGTGAAACAAGAAGACTTTCTGACTTTTGAATTTCATAAGCCTACTATATTTTAATAGTCAAATATAATAAAAGTTTTTGTTATTACTATGTTCATATTAAAATTATACTCTTGGAGTATGTAGAACTAGAAAAATCTAGCTATCAAAGTGGCATGACCAATAATTTTTCTATATCATGTGTATCATTACTTTAAATACAGCTGCCTTTCTTCTCAGAACAATATTATTTCTAAGATGGGTGGAGTTGAGAGGGTTAGGCATTGTTGCTCTGACACTAAAAAAATATTTAGTAGATGTGATTTTTCACTGAAATTGCTGTGGAGAATATTCTGATTGGTTGAGACACTAAAACAACATATTTGTATTACAGGCATCTGGTATTCCATTATGGCCCAGTATAGTAGATAGACATAAAGGAAAATTCTTATTCCTCAGCATCCTGCTAAAAGTTCTCATTATGTGTATATATGAACTAGTGCTATGGAATAACAAAAAATAGTTCTAGATGAAATAATTGAGCCAGGTTGTTAATGGGGGAGAGAAAACATCCCTCATTCACACTCACACATTCATACACACACAGTAAGAAGAGTTCTGTATGGAAGTAGGGAATGGTTTGGTGATTTATATGACGGCACATGGCACATTCTGTTTTCTTGAATTCCATCATAGTCTTATTAACAATAAATTTAGAAAGAGATACAAACCATTTTTTTTACTTGCCATGGATAGCTTGAAGTTGCTAAAGGGGCACACTAACTCACATGGATCAAATGAAAGAGAGGCCCGAGAGAAATTTATCTCTTTCCTAACCTTTTTTTTTTTTTTTTTCGGTCATAATTCCAAACATTTTGGTCATAATACATCTGACCTCAAAACTGCTATAGCTGGAGAAAAACAATACACATATGAGAGATAAATGAGGATGGGAAGCCTAGCACAAAGATAGGAATATTACAGCATTTTAATGGTGAGACAAGGAACTCCATCTTTTGTGTTTTTTGCGTTAATAACATAGTTTATTAATAGTACCAACAAAGTGAGAAAAGAAGCATCATGCCAGATATTAGTTCACAAACTATGTTCTGCTTGTTTCCCTTCATTTTAATTGATTTGTCCCTTTTCTTATTTTATTTTTTAGGTTTTTGATACTGTTGGGGTTTTTTCCAGAAATACTATAGTAACTTGTTCCAACAAACTGATATAAATTATAAGCTTCCTAGAGTCAAGAGAATAATCTAGAGGTGATCTAAACCACCACCTTTCTTGCTGGTGATTCTAGTAATAAAACCTCTTTAATATTTTGTCAAATTATACTTCCTATTCAATTATTACCTTTAATTTTTGTTTTTAAGGAACATAGGATCTTAATTGAGTTACATGTGTTTCATTCATCATTATGTGTCACAAGTAAGATTGATGCAAGTTTACAAACATCAATTTGCTCTGATTGGTTTCAATTGAACTAAGAGCATAGAAACTTTAGAAAGTTCCTTATAAAATAATCGGATTACACAGAGAAAGTGTATTTTACTTTTTATTTTGAATTCCTGCTGCCAGTGATTTCAACACCACATTAATTTTCCAAAGCAGATTTTAAGTAGTATTACTTCAAAGTAATAGATTGCAAGTCTAAAGGGAATATACTGGCAGTGTAAAAGCCACCTTTTAATAGGTCTATATTCTTTCTCAGCTAAACTACTTAGATAACTTTCTGAGCTGTTTCCCACCTCTAAATCCTCCCTTCTCCAGTATAGGCTATAGCCTTTTATTAGTGTTATTTTCATAAACAGAAGTATTTTCATATCCCTCAAAAATGTCTAGTGATTCTCAGCTGCCTGTAAGATTCAGTTCTAAATTTTTTTTTTTTTTTTTTTTTTTTGCAGTACTGGGGATTGAACTCAGGGGCATTTTACCTCCGAGATATACCCTCAGCCCTATTTTTTATTCTTTATTTTGAAACCGAGTCTCACTAAGTTGCGGAGTGCCTCACTAGGTAGCTGAGGCTGGCCGCGAACCCGGATCCTCCGGTCTCAGCCTCCCGAATGCTGGGATTACAAGCGTGCGCCACCACGCCTGGCTCAGTTCTAAATTTTAATCCGGTATTTGCAACTTCCTATAGTCTCCCCCACTCATCTTTCTAGGCAGAGTTGCTATGCTTTCCCATCAAATATCCACTACTTTAGCCAGACTGTCTCTTTATGCCTGGAATACTTTTATCCCTGTCTTGTCAACTGTGGCTTAACCAACTTTTAAGGCACATTTTAGATGTCATCAGCTGCAAAACCTTTAAAAAAGTTTTCACAACTAGAAATGATTGTTCTCTTCTTTGAACTTTCCCATAGTACTTTACATAGTTATATTTATGTGAAAATATTTGTCACTTTCTGTTTCTTATTATGGTTATATTTATCAGTGGATCTCATCTTCCAAACTAAAACAGGCTGTGAAGGCTCTTATCAGGCATTGACTAAGTCTTAGTTTTACATTCACAGGAGAAACTACAATAGTGTTTCACAGATATACAATATTTGATAAATATAATCTTAATGAATTTACCATTGTATAGGCAGAGATTTAGTAAAGGTGATATAAAGATCTTTAATACTTAAAATGTAGTCTTAGACATGGGTAAACAGTACTCACATACACATGCATTCACTGATAAACACCATTTTTTCTTTTAATTCAGTTATTCATCATGTGTCTAGTCCCTTGTGTCTTTAATATATCACGGGAATTTTGCATTTCTTTCTTTACTCAATTACAAGAAGAATGAAAAATAATATATTATCCTACCAAGAAGTATTAAGGCATTTTAAACAAAGTTTTTTTTTTATATATTTTAATATCTAAACTGAAATAAGTATTTGTCCCCAATTAATCATTGGATTGCTATGACTGGTGAGAGAAAATTACATTACAAATGAGAAGCTACTTGTTATCAAATTACAAGACCTTTTCATCAAAAGACCTAAAAAGGCAGAAGACTGACCAGTTAGCTTGTTTCCACTGACCTCAGGGGATTTTTTCCAGTTAATAGCTTCTGAAGAATGCTTCCTTTTGAGTCTTGTCTCTGACACAAAAATGATTGTCCCATTTAACCAGTCTTCTATCACATATATCAGAGAATCCTATTTACTCACACACTACTGGAACATTAAAACACAATAGAGTGATTGTCTCTTGAAGAAAAATTTAAAGATTGACTTTTTTTTACCCCAAAAGGGGGTTGAGATCAAAAGCTAACTTTAATAGATGTTTGACTAAGGTCATACTCCTAGGAAATGGAACACTGAAGATGAAAGAAAAGAAATAGGTTTGGCTTTTGATCTCAGCCAAATCCATTTAACATTGTTTAGCTTTTATATAATACTTCAGTTCTAGGTGATATCATGACTGAAATGAATTGGCTTTTTTCTTGTGTCTTTAATATCCCTGTATTACTTTGGCATTTAGCACAGTTTAGTAAAACAGATTCCTACCTTCTGAGTTAATATTGTAGTATTAGTTATAAACAGGTTTTCTTCATCTAAAAGCACTGCTATCCATATGATGTCCATGATGGATCACCAAAAAAATTAACAAGGGAGCTCAAATACTGATTCTTATGAAATGCACTTCAAAGAAAATAATCACTAACATCACTATTATTTGTAAATAACAAGTGTCTTAATTTTAAGCTCCACTATTTTTAATGTTCATTTTCCATGAACTGGAACAGTTTGCTATTTTGTTACTCAGCTTTGGACAGGGTCAATTTGAGGGAAAAAAATGTTATTACTGAACATCCACTACAATATGTTAAGAAACATTTAGAAATTTTACATATATTATCTCATTTAATTATCAAAATAACTCTATAAATATGCAAGAACTACTATGTCCATTATAAAATGAGGAAAGTCAGAGTAGGAGAGATTAACTAGAATAGGCCAGATCACATAATAAGTGATTGGGTAGAGTATTAACCAACTCCAAAATTTTATTCTTTCTGTGATGTTTTTTATATATGAAAATTCTACTATAAAAGAGTTCTTTTAATGTTCCATGAATTAACTGATTCTCAAAACTATAGCAGTATGGGTAATTATTGGAGATGTGAGGGAAGAATCATACCATTTAATTTATCAAGCATTTGTCTAGAAACTCATGCCTCCACAAGTTGTTTTGTTTAGTTTACAGATTATCACTGTGAAATTTCAGAATACTGTGTCTTATTTCTTATATTGCACTAATAATTATTTCATTGTGCCACTTCCTTCTGCAGATACAAGCTGTATAGAAATATATACTCCTTGTCATTATTTGAAAAAATTAGAACAAGAGTTTTCTAGGTGATAGCATCCCATTATTCGGCAAAAGCCTTTACACTTCATGGGTTTTTTAAACTATCACCACACAGTTCTGTGATTTTAATGAGAAGCTAGAGTTTCCAAATTAATAAAGTAGCAAATGTTTTCAGATGGAAATAGAAAATGGCCAAAAGAAACATATACAACAACCGCTTAACATATCTGAAACATTTCAACTTTATTAAAAGACAGATCCACAGCTGTTATGTCACACCAACCTCTAAAAAGGGGGTGTCAATCAAAAAGATTAAGGACTCTCTGTACTAAAAACTGACAGCTACTCAGAATTGGAGATCCCCTCAAATTACTTGTCTTTGAAAAACATGGAGATTAGGATATCCTCTTTCTCTTCTTTCTTTGCTTGTCAAAAGATTATTTAGTGCAATTTACTCCCCTCCTGCACTGTTCCCATTTCTCAGTCCCCCACCCTAGCCTTTTCACAGTCCTTCTCAATCACAAACAGAAGGCACAGTGCAGAAAATAATAAGAGAACTTTGTAACTGTTCTCTGGAATAAATCAAAATTTAAATGTCCTGAGGATAGAATGCTCAGATTAAAATACTTTTGAGACTGCAAGGATTTACAATATGTTTGGCATTTCCAGTTTTAAAGAGAAAACAGACCAATATTTCAGGCAAATATTGAAGGTGTTTTCCGATTTTTCAAGGTAGAAAGCTCTGAAGGGGAAGCATGTATAAAGCATGCCAGTAAAATTTAGTGGTTATGTTCTCTGATGCTCTTTTCTTGTGTGTGAGTGTAAGATAGGAAAGGCTTTTGTCCATGTTGCTGGTGAAAAAGGAAGAATTCTTCTCAATGTTTCAAAGCAGTTAGCCAGCTCCACTTTTGAGAATGACTGGGAACCAAGTGCAACTCATAGTCTCAGCAGTTACATGATTAAAGAAAAGATGCCTTCTTAGTTTATGTCCTTTGTCCATGTGCCACTTTAAAAGCAACCAGCTTTTGTGCTGTAAAAATTATGACCATAAAGGACGAGTTACTAATTAACTGGAATCATCTTACCTTTACAATCAAAAAACAGGAATAGGGGAAGGCAACTGGAACGTTTCAGAAACTGAAGCCCTAAATAAAGTAAATTTTGACCATTTTAATTGATTTTGTGGGCTGTTTGTAATAGAATAAAATGGAAAGTCATCTTTCAAATAGTCATGGTTATATTTCTTACATAAATAAGAAATAAAGTTTCTAACCTATGTGGGGCACTCTGAGTAAAAGGCAACACATTTAAGTTTGTTGTTTAATCATTTCAAACTCAATAGCCATGTAAATCAAAGATAACTTTGGTTTAATGTATTTCTTAATTTTAAAATTATGATGAAGAATATGTGACTAAGAAATGTGTGACCATGAAATGTACATATTTTAAAAACATACTTGATAAGGACTTAATTGGAATATTTTCTATTTCAGTTGATAGAGCTTTAGCAAACAAGACACATTTAATGCATACCTATATTAGCATAATTCTAAGCAGTTTAATTTTTTAATTTGATTAAACTATCAGATTTACTATAATGTAACATTTCATGGTAGAGTAACTAGGGCAAAGTATTATATTATCATCCCAAGAACAACTGATACTGTATCTTCCCTTTCATTTCTCAATTCACTTGCACAGTTTGTATGGGCAAAAGCTGATAGGTGGGTATTATGCAGCATGTGAAATCCTCCCAAGGACCATGATTTATTTAATAACACTGTCAGTCAGGATATATGGCTTGAAGAGACCTCAAGAGTTTACTGTTACTACAACAGTGTGCAATAGCTGATTTTCAAAATAGCTTCTTCCTTATAGATAGAAAATCTTGCAGTAAATTGATGATTTAACACTATGTTAAAGCCATTTCTCCCATATTCTCTCTTGCCCCTTGCTGGCGTTACTAATAAGACATTTACAAAGAATATTGGCCTTGGGTTGCTTTATCAGGATTCACAGATACTTCTTTAAATGTTTTTTATTATAAGAAAGAAAACTATAGAAGTTTAAGTATTATATAGGGGAGTTTCCCAAGATTAAGTCATATATATTCAACTATGATATATTTAGTTTTTCAAAATAAATTTTTACATCTATTTTATGCTTTTATGTGGTAGGATTACTAAAATACCTAGTCATATAAGTATTTAAATATTCCACCTTTTTATAGAAATATTTTAAAGATCCTGATTATATTTGATCATTAATTTTCTTTCCCAGCAAAGACCAAGAAAATTCTAGATGATGGAAATTCATGTTAGACTAACAAGTGTATTTTCTTGGATAATTACAAATCATTATGAATGACATTACTGTATGGGAGAAAATACACGACAAAAATATAATGTTAAAAAATATTGAACAGTTCCTATCATGAGAAATGATTCAGTAAACATTCCATAAATGAGCAAACAAATTGTGTAAATAAGGTCAAAAACATGTCTGGTAAACTTATTCTAGTGTTACAGTTATGTAGTTTATGTAACTGAGCAAATAGAAATTTTTCTTCCCAAAATTCCCATTTTTTTTTCTCTTTTTAAAGTATACATTTCCAAATAATTGGAGTATAATTAAGTTAGGTAAAATACAAGGTAGTTATAAGAAATCTAATGAAAAGTACCAAAAGATAAGGCTACTTATGAAAAATCTGAAAATTGAAATACTGTCATTATATTCGCATATCCTCTATGTGTTTATTTGGCTATTTAAATACCTATTGATAATAGTTTATATCCATATATAGAGTCACTGTTTATGTACAAATATAATTTAATCATTAGATAATCTCTACGAAGAAGTATACTCTAGACTTAGATCATATCAACAAGTTTGTATTATGAATACCTACTGTGTATAGGCACATGTATCATTTTACATTGCTATGATAGTAATATTACAGAGAAAAACATTTGAAACACATGATTAAGAAAGTATAGTGGCATATTTTACACAGAATCATCAAAATAGTATTTGTTTTGCTCATGAATTCTATGTGGCAATATGATCACTTCTTAGGGTATGGTGACAGGAAGCACAGACCTTGTTGTCAGCTTATGAAGGCAAGACACAGAGAGGACTGAAAGCTGCAGCCAGACCATAAAAAAAAAACCCTGTTCCCAGCCACGCCCCCAAGGACCCTTCCCAAGCAATCAAGACCAGCCTCCAATATTGTGGCCTCCGGGCTCCGGGGCATGCAGTCCAGGGAACACTTTATATCCAAACTATAACAAAAATGTAGCTCACTAACAATTTATATCTGCTATTTTTTTCCCAGAAAGACTTAAAATGCTACTTAAAAGGAGAAAAAGACACTAATATATTTGAATTGCTTCATGGCATTCAAATTCACATTTTGATAGCAACAGAGCTTATTTCGCTTCATCTTGAAGAGACTTCTATTCTGGATTGCATAAAGGTCCTTTGCAGACAGGCAGGACTAATAGGAGTGGGGGACAGCAGGCATTGATAGAGTGCTTTAGAAACTTTCAAGGTGATGTAACATTTTAGACATATTCATGCTATTCCTCTTTCAAAGATGCTTTCATATTGGAAAAAAAAAGATACAGCACTATAAGAAATAGATACATTCAAAGTTGGGTAAAAACATATCAACAACATAAAAGTAATCATATATGTATTTTTCCTTGTTGAAATTACACCCCCATGTACAACTCAACTTAAATTGGGGTATGGATTAGCCCATTTTTTCTAATGAACAATGCTGACTTGAGATGTGTTCCCCTCAAAATTTTTTGAGCAGTATGGTAGTGATTGTGGGTGACCTTGGTGCATCTAGTTTCTCTGAGTGTTACAGGCACTCACAAAATCCCAGGGCTAAGGGAACCAAGATGGACATGGAGTCGGGTGAGAGTGCTGGCAGAGAGGAAGGAGTGGGCCTGCACTGGATTCAAAATGTACCTGGATCCAAAATTGGGTTCCCAAAATGGAAAAATCAGACAAGTTGCCTTTCTATATAAACCAACCTCCTAAGAGCCAGCACCAGAATGGAGCGAGAAAGAAAAGAAAGAAAAGAAAGAAAGAAAGAAAGAAAGAAAGAAAGAAAGAAAGAAAGAAAGAAAGAAAGAAAGAAAGAAAGAAAGAAAGAAAGAAAGAAGAAAGAAAGAAAGAAAGAGGAGGAGGAGGAGGAAGAAGACAAGGAGAAAAAGGAGGAGGAGGAGGAGGAGGAGGAGGAGGAGAAGGAGGAGGAGGAGGAAGGGAGAGAGGGAGGAGGAGAAGGAGGAGGAGAGAGAAAGGAGAGAAAAAGAGAGAGAGATAGAGAGAGGGGAAAGGAGAAGGGGGAGGAGGAGGAAGGGAGGGCGGGGGAGGAGGAGAAAGAGAAGGAGAAGGAGAGGAGGAGATGAGAGAGAAGAGAGAATGAGAAAAGAGAAAGATTGATTCTCAACAGCAGCAGCTCCTTGACAGTGATGACAGTTCCTTGCTGGAGGCAGCAGCAGAGGCCTAGAATGAGCCCCTCAGCATGGCGATCCTTATCAGGATGCCTCCATTGTGCAGTAGCTTGGCTGCCTCTCCCTGTCCCCTTCTATTGAACACTGTACTATGATCTTCATGTCTCCTGAGCAGAAGTTCTTCCTTCTCTAAGACAAGAACTGCTGTAAAGTAAGGATTCAGAGCCCTCTGACACGTCCTCACTCTGGCCTAACCTAGAGCAGCTCCCATCTCAAGTGGTACCATGATACGGGCCATCTTTCCTGCTTTTTCTATCCCTCCATGGGAGTGTCTCACATGAACAGTGGAGACCAGCAATGTACAATTGTCAGTGCTCCATCCAGGCTACTCCTAGATAGTGCCAAAAGACCCTGCTTGTCCTCTGTGCCCACCATGGCCCAACAGGATGTTTCACTTTCAAGTTTTCTCTCTACCTAGGGACTTCTGCTCCCTCAAACATCGGGCACCAGCCAGCCAGCGAAAGCCATAAGGGCACCCACCAATATACAAGGTTTGTGAAAAGTCTTGAGATGTCTTCTTTGGAGGGAATCCCCTTCTCATATTGGAATCCAGAAAGTAGCCTCAGAGGGGCTCACCTTCTTAGATGCTATAAAACCCTTTTGTAGACTTCTCTCCGACACTCGAACATCTTTTTCCTATCTGACATTTACAATCCCACCCCTGTTCCTCTCTGCTGCGGTGTGCATGTGACATGGTAGTGAGAGGTCCAGGTTCAGGTTCCACTCCCCACCTTTTTCCCCCAGGGGCATCGCAACCAGGGCATGTTCATGAAAGATAACAACTGAGGGGTGCAAGGAGCTCACTCCCGAGTTTACCAGTGCCTTCAGCAGTGGGGAGGTTAAGGCCATCTCTTAGTGACCTACATTTTAGTGCCATGGCCAGCAGGTGGCCACGCATGGTGCACATTGGGTACTGCTGCCACTGCCTCTACTCATGGTGAGGTGGGGAACAGAAGATCAGGATGGCAGGGGCCAGGGAATGATTTGCAAAGTAGCCCAGTCTCCATGGCGCCACATGCCTGATCTATCCCGTGCAATTACTAGCTAATGATATTATTCTGATGTTTCAGTTTTCAGGGGTAATCTATAAAGGACTTAGGGATAAATTTGGTACATGGAAAAAGATGCTTTAAAATACTTTTGGCTATTTAGGGTCCTCTGTAGTGTATTTGGGTCCATTAAAATTGCTTGTGGATTGTTGGAAAAAATGTGAGATTTGCTTTGTCTTTGGGTCTAGGTTTCTGGAAATTCAGGTTCTGGTCACTGTACTTTTATATACAAAATTTATGCAATGTTTTGATGAGGTAGCAAAGAGAACTTAGATGCTTTCACTGAGAAAAGAAGTGATTTGGTCTGAATTCAGATATGTTGTAGGATCATTCCAAAAATATATGTAAGTGATTAAGGCAGAAAGGAAGATGACGTCTGGACAGAGGCAGAGGATGTTAGTGCTGGGGAGCCAAGAGTGACAGTGGACAAGTCAGGGTAAAGAGGAAAGCCAGCGGGTGTACCAGGGTCCTGGCATGGGGTGGGTCTAACTGTCCAGGAGAGTACAGGAGCAGCCTTGATCATTTCATAAAAGTTGGGATTCTCAGAGAGAGCAAACTTGTAGGGGGTTTGAGTACATTGAAAGAGATTTATGGAAGATGAGGTTTATGAAAGAAATTTTTGTGTGGGAAAAATTGGTTATTGTTAAGACACATTACTTTAGTGAGGGCTTTAATCTTCAGGTCTCTTGATAAACAGGGCATATGCACCATTTGGGGACAAAACTGAATCCTGAGGATTGAAAGGAAAGATAAGGGCAAAATCCCCTCAGGTCTCTGCTCTCTCCACCTTATTGCTTATTGCCTCTATAATATAAGGGCATAAAGGAAATAAAAGCAAAAAAAGGAAACTATTTAAGGAAAATTAAAGTCTCTTATATGGTAAAATAAAGTTTTGTCCTAAAGATTATCCTTCCCTTTTCATGGGCCAGGGTTTTTCTCTAAGTTCAGTCCTCCTATATCTTTGGGTGTGTTAAGCACATCTTTGGGAGCCCCTCTTCCTCTGTCAATATTCTAGGGTCAATTAATGTGAAGGTGTATCCCTCACATCCAAGACTCACACCAGGAGATAAGTGCATAAGCAATTGAAAGCAGGCTTATTTTTTGATGAACAGCAAAAATCACTGCTGGACATGATAATAATCAGATCTTTCCTACAATCTTTTACTTCCCTTAGAAAAACAAGATTTTTCAAGGTTTTTGTGAGGCTTCATGTCCAGAGCATAGGTAAAGGTGCGATATTGCCCCTATAGTATTCAACTTCAGAGTTTTGCATCCAAATGGTACATATGCCCCTTTCCCTTAAGGACATGAAGGAAATAGAAGCAAAATTGGGAAAGTTCTCAGATAACTCTAATAAATACATAGGTAGGTTCTTAAAATGAGGCCAGTTTTTTTTTTGTTTTGTTTTGTTTTTACTTAACTTGGAAGGATGCCATATTAATCCTAGGGCAGATCTTGTCTCATACAGAAAAACAGTTTTATACAATGACATTACTTATGGAGACAACATTTATATAACAGATTCCTCTAGATATCCCACAGGCAATCCACAGATGACAGGCCAGGAAAAATTCTACCAAACCCACCTTGATTCTCCTGAATCCATCTGCTGGACCCTAGTTGCCACTTCCCTCCATCAACCCTTCTTAGCAGGAAGCAGCTTGACCAATAGAATAGGGGGAACAATCAGTGGTAGGGGGTCCAGCCCCCTCGAATGTTACAGCCTTGGCAACAGCACTCACTAAATCTCAGAGCCAAGGGAACCAGGACAGCTGTGGAGTTGAGTAGAGGCACCGGTGGAGAGGAAGGAGTAGACCTGAGTAGGGCACCGTACGAGTCCCAATAAGAGGATTCAAAATGGGCCAATCAGGTCCCAGATTCAAGGACTAATCATATCCCTGATCCAAAACTGGATTCCCCAATCAGATGATTTGCCAATCTGTATAAACCAACCTCCCAAGATCCAGCACAGAGTGGTGAGGAGCGGCAGAGAGATAGCTGCATAAAGCAGCAAGTGTGGTAGCAGCACTAGCAGGAGTAGGTGGCAGAAGCAGCATTTATTCAGAGCAGTGGTTCCCTGACTGCAGAAGCTCCTTGCTGGAGGCAGTGGCCAAGGCCCAGCATGTGCACCTCGGTGGGACAATCCTCCCCTGTGCAAGAGTTTGGCTGCCTTACCATGTCCACTTCTATTAAACACTATATCTGATTTCTCTGTCTCTTAAGCCAAATTCTTACCCTCTCAATGAAAGAGCCTAGGTAACTTGAGGTTCAAGGTTGATTTCCCGCAATCCATTCTAAATCCTCTGTTATGGCATCAATAGCAGTGGCCTACTACCCATTATCCAATACAATAGAATTAAAATATCATCAAACTCAAAAGGCCATTTTAAATATGGCAGAAAGGAGACTACACAAATAATAAAGAAAATAATAGTAAATTATGTGAATCAATTTCCTCAACTATGAAATGAGGATAATATCCTCTCTGAGGTATTGCTATGAGGTATCCATGAGGTAAGCGATATGGAGAATACTTTTGCAAACATTAAAGCGTTATGTCCAAGAATATTTTCTTTTCAAGACTTTTTAAGTGTTCTTGATATCAACTTTCATTTTATTTCTATTTTTCCAATGTAATTTTAATAATCACTCATCAAAAGTCTGAGTACAGTATTACTAATGAAATTTATTTTTATTAACAAATTCAAAATTCCACAAACATGATTAAGTCCCAGATAAGACAATAAACTTTAATATAATTATAGTATAATAGTTATGAATATTCACTTATCCATCTAGATCATATATTAATTTGGTTAAGGAGCCTGGAAATAAAAATTAAAATTATTCTTCAAGAGTTCAAATTTCTTGCTTAGAAATAAGGAATTTCTTTAAAAACAGTCTTATTATTGCACTTAGTTTGCTTTTGAGTAAAATGCTAAACTGTATAAGCTCATCTTGTACATTTGCATATGTGCATAATATGTTTGTCAGAAATCTAAATATTCATTTATAGTAAAAACTATATACTTTTCCTTTATGAAGTATATGAGAATTATATAGGATGGCTTACATAATATCTTACAAATTAGGTCTTAAGTGTGAAAATAGAAGAACTTGTTCCATCTACTACAAGTCAATATGACTGGTTTATGCCCTGGTCCTGAATTATTGAGATATGTTATATTTTATAAGACATATCATGGGATCACACCACCTGGCAAGAAAACAGCAGTGATAATACCTTATACACAGCAAAAGACAGAATCAAGATAACTCAAAAATTAAACCAGTTTTAAAAAATTATGAGGTTCTGTCAAGGCAGGCAAAACAAAACGAAATAAAACAAAACTGTGGATGGCATTTTTATTTTCCAAATCCAAGAATTTATTCACTGAGCAGCTTATAACATACTCCATTAAGAAGTCATTGCCAGGCTGGATGTGGTGGTACATACCTATAAATCCTAGTACTGGGAGGCTGAGACAGGAGGATTACAGGTTCAAGACCAGCCTCCGCACTTAGTGAGGCCCTTTTTATTTCAAGAAAAGAAATAAAATAGGGCTGGGGGTGTAGCTCAGAAGAAGAAGAAGAAGAAGAAGAGGAGGAGGAGGAGGAGGAGGAGGAGGAGGAAGGTGACGGCATTGCCATTACCAATAGTGGACATAAAACAATTATTATATTCTTAAGTAAAAATTTTAAGTTTTATAATAAATAGTAAGAAGATAGTGATCTAAAGAGTAATAGTTTAGAGATAAATGAAAACCTGTGCAAGCACTGAAATAGAAAGGTACTGCAAAATGCAATGGTCAGCACAGAATAGAAGCAGGAGATATGCAGATTGAAAGGGAAATTAAAGGTGAGCTTTAAAGAGACATCAGCACTGAGAGGAGATGTGTAGTTAAAAAGTTCATAAAAGTCTTCCATCCAAGAAGCAGGTACTTTTGTTAAACCACAAATGAGTTATAAATTATTTAAAGTAGAAAACTACTGGAAGGATAAAGCTTTTATTTTATATAAAAATGAGTTCAAAATATCTGTATCAAGAATTAAAGAGCTTGCAAAGTATAAAGTTTTATATAACAGACTATATTCTACTACTTTTTCATGGTAAAATGCATTCAACTCCCCACACATAAACCTATTTTTTTTTATCTTATTGGTGCATTGTAATCATTCATCTTGATGAAATTCAAACTTAGAATTTTAGATAGAAAATCAACATGGAAAAGCAAATGTAGAACACTTTTAAAGATGGGTTTTCTGATAATAAATATCGTGAAACTTTAACAAAACATTTCGACTCCTAAAAGCAAAATAAGTGTCTGTCTGTTAAATGAGCTGAGGTTATAAAACTCTGACACTGTTAGTACAGAGTCTGGCATACAGCAGGTTCTCAATAAAGCCTACTTATTTCTTCCTATTCTTTCACATACAGAAGAGATTTATTTAAATAAATTTCCTTTGGATCATTTAGTAGTAAATCATTTTTACAAAGAGCAGAGAGTGAAGGAACTTTGGGAAACGCTCAGGAAGTAATAGTAACTATGAGAATTTGACCATTTCCTCTGAGGAAGAAATTTGTCATGTGATCACTAATCCAAGAATTAGGACATTGGACAGAAAACTACTAACATTTTCCAAGCAATAATAAACAGACTGCTACAGACAAAAATGAGTTTGCCTTATAGAACACATGAGCACTAGTCCCTACACTGCCACTGATGATCTCTATAAACTTGGGTAAGTCACAATTTGTTGCATGGGCTCTGATGACCTGATCATCCATATGAATTTAAGTTTACTTTTCAGCTCCAACACATTACATATTATATATATTTTGTTAACTACAGACACAAAGCTCCATGATACAAATAACTGAGAAGCAGATCATCTCAATTACTGATTTTTTCACACTAAAAGATAGTACTTCTGATGCATGATAGTTTGAGGGCAAATACCTGAGATAAGAATGACACACACGGGATTATGTCTGTAAATTTTAACCAAGATGGATGGACTTTGTCATTGAGACCACTATGGTGGGAAATGGGTGATTTTTTTTTTTTTTGCGGTACTGGGGATTGAACTCAGGGGCATTCTACCTCCGAGCTACACCCCCAGCCCTATTTTTTATTCTTTATTTTGAAACCGAGTCTCACTAAGTTGCAGAATGCCTCACTAGGTAGCTGAGGCTGGCCGCGAACCCGGATCCTCCAGTCTCAGCCTCCCGAATGCTGGGATTACAAGTGTGCGCAACCACACCCGGCTAGGGAAATGGGTGATTTTTAACATAAATTAAAACAAAATTAGTACAGGGTTGTATGTCAATTTAATTTCTATATCTCCATAGGAAAAAAACAACAAACTATAATGTAATCTAACATTATTGTTATAACAGTCACAAAGTCTCAGATAGATACTCTCAAATGAGTATTTATTCATTTAAACCTAAATTCCTGGGGATCAGGAATATATAGGGTAAGCAATTAAAGATGTTACTAAGTAGTACCACTGTCACTAACTCATTAAACACAAATATACATCCACATTCTTCTCCTACTAGTTAGCTTAAAAAACAGATCAAAACTACCTACCCTTCCCTTAATGGCCTATTTTTGTCTCCCTTAATTTATTTAAGGTCTCAAACTGATATCAGAAAAATAACATATTAAAATAAAAGTAAAATTCTAAAAAAATCAGTCCTACAAACAAAAATTGTGGTTTAAGAATATTTTTTGCAGTACTGGGGATTGAACCCAGGGCCATTCAACCTCCAAGCTATAACCCCAGTTTTATTTTTTATTTTGAATCAGGGTCTCACTAAGTGGCAGAAGGTCTCTCTAAGTAACTGAGGCTGGCTGCGAAATAGGCCATTAAGGGAAGGGGTTGATATGTGATTAAAGTACTTTGCATGTGAGAAGTACATGAACTTGGAAAGACTAGTGGGCAGAAAGCCAGGTTGAATTGTCCCCCCCACAAAAATCTTCATATGTTGAGGTCATTATATCAAGTAACTCAGAATGTATCCTTATTTGGAGGTGGGATCTTTATAAAGTGATTAAATTAAAATGAAGTCAATAGGGTGGGCCCTAATTCAACATAACTAATGTCAATGTAAAGGGAGAAATTTGACACTGATGTGTAGAAGGTAGACAATACAAAAAGACATAAAGGAGGCTACTTACAAGCTAAGAAAATGAGTATGGAATCCATATTTTCCCTTACAGCCTTCAGAAGGAAATGACCCAGCTGACACCCTCAACTTTCACTTCCAGACTTCAGAACTGAGAGAAAATAAACTTCTATCTTTTAATCCAATGAATTTGTAGTATTTTGTTATGACAGTCCTGGCAAACTAATATAACAGACCTATAATAAAAGTTAAAATTACAAATATTTTAGAAGAAATCATTGGAGAAAAGCTTCTGACCTTGGATTAAGCAGAGATTTATTAGATAATTTTTTTTAAAAAAAGTATGGTTCTTAAAGAATGAAAATGTGATGGGTGTACTGGCACACAACTGTAATTCCAGAGAGAGGAGGACCGAAGGTTCAAGGACAGTGATATTCTCAACAACATAGTGAGACAGTTTCAAAACAAATAATAAAAAGGGCTGGGGGTATAGCTTAGAGGTAGAGTGCCCCGTGGTTCAATCTCCAGTAACACACACACACACACACACACACACACACACACACACACACACGAATAGAACAGAATAGAACTGAAAATATGCTATGTATACATTAAATGCTATTCAGTCCTAAAAATGAAATTCTGTCATTTATGACAACATGGATAAACCTGGAGGATATTGTGTTAAGTGAAATAAGGCAGGTACAGAAAGATAAATATAGCATATTTCACTCATATATGGAATCTTAAAAATATTTTACAGAAGTAAAAAATAAAATAAGGGTAACCAGAAGCTAGAGTTGGTAGAAAGAGAAAAGGGAGGTTGATCATGGGCACAAAGTTACAGTTAGTTAAGAGGAATAAATTCTGGCATTCTACTGCATAGTGGGGTGACTATAGTCATTAATAATATATGTTTAAAAATAATGAGAAGAATGTACTTTGAATGTTTCACAACAAAGAATCAATGAATGTTTGAGGTAAAGAATATCTTAATTACCCTTATTTGATCACTACATAAGATATACATGAATTAAAACTTATTGTGCCCCATATAGCTGAACACTTATAGCAATATCAGTTAAGTAAAAAGAAAAAAATTGTTTGGCTTCATCAAAATTGAAGACTTTATTTCTTAGGAAGGCACTAACTAAAAAAAAAAAAAACACAAAACTGGGAGAAAATATTTTAAAGAGTCATATTTGAAAATTAAATTTTATTAAAATACATAAACTCAGTAATGAGGAAAAATTTACTCAGTAAGACATGACAAATATCCAAACAGTTTGCAAAATATATAAGGATAGCAAACAAGTACATAAAAAGATGCTCACCATCATTAGTCATTCAGGAAATGCAAATTCATAACACAACTAGATAGTATAATATATTCCTTAGAATACCTAAACACATCCAAAAAGGCAACACCAGTTTCTGACAAAGACATGAATTTAGCCTGGTGGAAGTGACAAAAATCAAAGAGGTGTTTCTTTCCCTATTTCCCAGTTGAGAGTTACGATATCTCCTAGGAAAGATGTGTCATTTCTCATCATTGGCAATTCTATGTTGCAAAAGCTCTATTTTGAGCAAGAGTGGCTGAGAGCTTTGGAGCTGACATCATCCACCTAGCCACAACTCCTAAGGCAGAAACTCTAATACAGGTGCCATAAGTCAAAAACAATGGTACCTGAACTATTCTTGACCCATCTCATTCATAAAGTGAACATTCCATTCTGAGAAAGGAGAATCAAAATGAAAAGAGGCTACATGCTGTTTTCTATTTGAGAGAAATAAGCCACTCTTCTTTCCCTCAACTCCATAGGAGTGGTGTAGGGCTTTTTTTTTCCCCAGAAGGAGAGAGGTGGGCCAAAATAAGAGAAAATTAAGAATCTCTCCCCACAGAAACGGATTTTATTTGTATCTAGTGTAGAAGTTCAAACTTAAGAATGCTCTTGAATACAATGAAAATTTTACAGGTAAACAATGAAGAGGAGGTTAGTAGCTTCATGAGAGCAACAAGCTAAATCACAGACCAGCACGTTAACCAAGGAGAGCCATGGGGGGAAAAAAAGATAATTAAGGAGATCCCTTTTGCAGTTAGAGCAAACTTCAAAGATTTATCTGTAAAAACCAACCCTGCAAAATATGTGGAATACAATTAGGTCAAACTATATAGCATTTGTTCCCAATGCATTGTCAAAAAACAATTGAATAATCAGCTGAATATTACTTGAGGTCCAGAGCTAATACCAACATAGGCAAACATTGTAATACAGATACCCATGAAAATTACAAAGACAAATGTGCTAGCTGTACTTACGGCTATGGCTGCACCCTCTGAGGAGGGACAAAGTAGACAATAAAAGCAAATTTACCAGGAATAAATAGGGATACTTTAATTACAGTGGTCAATATATTAGGAGTATATAATGATTACAAATGTATGCACCTAAAAATAGAGTCTCAAAATATAACACAAAGCCTAGAATAGATTTATAACAAGAAAACAGATGAAATAAATGTCCTACAAAGAATAATCCAGGACCTGATGGCTTCCCTAATCAATCCTATAAAGCTTTTAAAGAAAAATTAACACCAATTCATCAAATTCCCCCAAAATAAGAAGAGGGAATATCTGCTTAACCATTACATAAGGTTGATATAATCCCACTATCAAGATCAAATAGGGATATATGAAAACTACAGAATAACATAGCATATGAATCTATATGCAAATTCCTCAAACAAAATTCACAAAAATAAAAATAATTGTAAACTATGAACAACTGAGACTTATCTCAGGAATGCAAGAATAGTTTAATACCTCCAAATTAATTAATGTAATGTACCATATCAATAGAATAAAGGACAAAATGCACAGTTATGTCATCTCAAACAAAAATGCATTTGGAATAACACAATACCCTATCTTAGTAAAAATATTCCATAGCTAGGAATAAGAAGTTAACCCTAATTAAGGGCATGTACAAAAAATTCAAAAAGCATCATAGTTAATGGTAAAGGACTGAATCCTTTCCCCTGGAGATCAGGAAAATAAAAAGGATGTCTGCTCTTACTATTTGTATTCACAAGTATACCGGAAGCTTTAGCTTATAGAAATTTTTCAAATAAATGGAGTAAAAGAAGACTGGAAAAAGAAAGATAAATTTATGTATACTTGCATATGAAATGATGTTGAATATAGTCAATTCTAAGGAATCCAAAAAAGGACTAGACTTGATAAATTAATTCATTAAGATTACAAAATAACATGAAATGGAATTAAGAAAGAAATTCAATTTACAATGGCATACAAAGGTATAAAATACTTAGGAACAAGTTAAATAAAAGAAGTGAAAAGTATTCTTAAACAATATAATTCTTAAAATTCAAGAATTAAAATATAAATTGTCTAGTTAAAAATGAACAGATGACTTTAACAGATCTTGCTCCAATGAATCAGATGGAAATGGCCAATAAACACATAAAACATATTTTAGGTTATTAACTATCAGAAATGCAAATAAAAATCACAATAACCCTCTTTTACACCATTTAGAAGTCATTCTGAAAGAGAAAAAACTCAACGATTTAAAAATCAAGATTATTTCATATCTCCACCAAAGAATTAAGGTCACAGGATTAACCTCTGCTCTCAGTATAGAAAAGACAAGTAGCTTGAAAAGACAGAAGCATGGCTTAGTGGAGTTAAAGCCCAGGAAAAGAAGTATACCATTAGAGCTAGTGCCAGGGTAGAGTAGAAAATTTAAACTATAATTGACAAAATGCTGAAACCTCAGTGTGGACAAGCTTGAGAGTTAAAAACTACAGGAAAGACCAGTCTTAGTGGAGCTTTCAGATTTCAGGAGTTTTATCAACAGGATACCTACTAGGTCCACACAATGAAAATCAGAGAAAAAAATATCCTTCTGCTTTTGACTTGCAGAATAGAAAAATTGCCATGTGAAATAAACTTAGAGCATTGTGTTCTTCAAAGAATGCCCTCAGAGAAACTATTTTGCCAGAGCTTAAGCAAGTAGGATTTAACAACAAACTAAGCAACATGGAAGAAACTTCACAAAATGCCCCATTTAGACCTTTGTCAGGGATTCCATCTTTGCCATATGTCTGTTGCCTGGCTTCCCAGACTTTCCTGTGAAAGCTGGTGGGAAGATTCCATGGACCTTTTTTTCCAGAAAAGTCAGCTTTACATGACCACAGAGATGGACAGCCATCAGAAAAGGTAGTCATACCCTCTTTGATCATTGATGCTATGCCCTTTTCGACCACATTCAAGGGGCTCACCTGTATCTGAGTCACTGCTGGCCTCACCTCCATCATTGCCACTACTGGCCCTGCCTTTATCATGGTCACTGCTTCCTCCTTCTTTTCATCCATCTTACTTTCTTCCACATAATCTCTCTGCCATTTTGGCCAGACTGCAAATGTATTAGGTCTCTCTGCTTTACTTTCTGTTCCCAAAATTCAATGTACAATTCACTGAATGTAGACATCAATATCCATAAGGCAGTCTAGATACTTTGCTCTTTTGAGATTTCCTCTGCCAGTTTAATCATCCCATCACCTTTAAATTCTGCCTGACGTAAAATTTCAGGACACGAGCAAAACGCTTGTAAGTTCTTTATCAGAATGTAACATGGGTAGCCTCTATCCCATTTTCTTATGGAGTCCTCTTTTCTCTCTGAAATCTTTTCAGCACAGCATCTACCATCTGCCTTTCTACACACATTCTGGCCCTTCCAACATCTTCTTACAAACCAGTTCCTATGGTTCACAAAATACATCATTAGACTTATAAATAGGAGTGAAAAAACTCCTTTGGTACTAATTTCTGCCTCAGTCAATATTCTCACAAAAAACAGACCACACAACATAGAGGAAAGAAGACTGATGTGCTCAGATTTTGGAGCTTTAGAAGTTCAGTCCATGATGGGCAGGTGTGTAGAACTCAGGGCATGGTGTCAGGAAGTAGAGAGAGGAAGAGTGCAAGGCTCTGCTCTCCCATTGTGGAGGGCAGAAGAAAAAAAAGAGCAAGGAAGAGATAATCTTATATAATCCTTAAGGCCAAACCCCCAGGAACACCTCCTTAGCAACCAAGCCCTGCTTCCAACATTGCTAACTTGTTTCCATGAGGGTAAGGGGAACATTCTAAATATCAATCATTACAGAACTAGACTCATGTAAGTCAGAGATTTTTGAATTATGAGAGCAATCATGAACAATAATTAAAATTAATATGCTAAGGTTACTAATATAAAAATGGACAACATAGAGGAAAAGGTGGATAATAATGGAGGCATAGATATGGACACTCTGAAAAGTATGAAAAATGAAATGAGAAATATAAAACTAGCATGGAACTGGATAAATAGATGAGTATATTCTCACCACACAAAATAATTATATGAGGTGAAAATGATAGATAAATGAGGTGATTGACATATTAATTACCCTTGATTTGATCATTTCATGATGTACACATATATTAATCTTCATGCTGTGCATCATAAATATACATAACTTTTATTTGTCAATTATAATTTAATGAAGCTAGGAGGTCATAGAAAATCAATATACATAAAAATGAAGGAAGGTTAATCAAAACTTTCTAAACTGAAAAGCAAAGAGAAAAAAAAATGAATGAATAAATACAGACTATCCAATCACTATGGGAAAATTTAAAAGGTATAATATGTGCATAATGGCAATACTAGAAGAAAAGCAAGTAAGGCAGAAACAGTACAAGATATATTTGAAGTAAAAGTGACAGAACTTTCCAAAATTATGTTTATAATTTAATTGATGTGTTGTAATAATGCAATATAGTGAGGTCCAAAGTGATATATTCATACATGCAATCACCATTGCTGTAGTTCCCTCTTGATCAACACGGCTGCTCCTCCTTACTTCTCCATGCCTGCTACAGAGATTGGTAATGATAGCTTCATACATGGACATAACATTATTGAAACTATTTCCTTCCTCAATGCTCCTTTTTCACCTTCCCGTCTCCCTCCCTGAATCCCCTTCCACTATGCCACTGGTCTCTCCTCATTTATCTGAAGTCCCTTTTGTCTCCTATCTTCTCTCTAGCACGCCCATATGAAAGAAAGCATATATCCCTTGACTTTCTGAGACTGGCTAGTCTCACTCAGCATGATATTCTCTAGTTCATTCGTTTTCCTGCAAGTGACATACTTTTGTTGTTTATGTCTGAGTAAAATTCCATTGTGTGTATATAAAACATTTTCTTTATCTACTCATCTGTCAGTGGACACCTAAGTTGGTTCCATAATTTGGCCACTGTGAATTGTATTGCTATAAACATGAGAATTACAGGTACCAGACTATATATTCAGGAAGTTAGGAAAACAAACAGTATAATTAATCAATAAGTCCTCTAAGGAAAAAATTTATCTAAAGAAGAGCAAGGATAACATATCAGATATATCTTCAAAACCCAAAAATGCAGCAATAGAATGGAGTGAAATATGTACAGTATTGAAAAGAGAAATAAACACTAACCTATAATTATTAATCCAGGGAAATTTATCTCAAAATGAAATATAATAAAGACTGTGCCAAACAAAAATTAAAGGGATTTTCACAAGTAGACTAGCCATGCAAGATGTGAAAAGAAGTTATTCACAAAGAAGATTGATATGAGTCTGAAATTTTGATTCACGTAAAGAGCAATGGACAAAGTATACATGAAGTAAAAATTTTTTTTTAGTTTCCATATCTTTATTTGATCAAATAGTTAACAATATTTTCAAAATAATAATTACAAAATTGATTTGGTAATTTGAGACATAAGGATAAGGGAATGAATGACAGAAATATTACAAGAAACAGATTATAAAGTAATAGTACTAACTGTAAAGATATATCATAATATTTCAAAATAGACTTTTATTATCTGTAAATTTATACTACAAACCTCTAGAGGTACTAAAACTTGTGATATATAATCCTCAACTGAAATTAGAGAAGCCAAAAAAAGAGAGGAGAGAGAAAATCAGAAACAAATAGTAAAGGAAATGAATAGAAAATGGTTATAAATATGGTAGATATAAATCCAAATATGCCAATTATCAATTTAAAAGTAATTTACTTGTATAACTATTGCAAATAAATGACAGAATATTACAGTGGATTAAAAATCTCCCAACTCTACATTATCTATAAGAAGCTAACTTTAAATATAAAGACACAAATAGATTAAAAGGAATTTGATGGTGAAAGATATTTCATGCTAATGCTAATCGAAGATTGATAGTGTAGTCATATTAATATTAGACAAAGGAAACTTCAGAATAAGAAAAATTACTGGAAAAGAGGATTAATTAATGATAAAAAAGGTCAATTCTCTATGAAGACATAACAATCCTTAAGGTGAGTGTGACAAACAACAGAGCTTCAAGGTACATGAAGAAAAACTGATAGAACTTCAGTGCAAAAAAAAATGAATTCACTATTTGGACACTTCAACACCCATCTATCAGTAATTGACAGATTCAGCAGGCAGAAAATCAGTTAAGACAGAGTTCACCAGAATAGGGCCATCAATCAACTGGATTTAATTGACATTTATAAATTTTTTACCAAACAGTAGGATAATTCACATTCTCCTTATACTTACTTGGATTATTTACTAAGAATCTGTGCCCCAAAACACATCTTAATAAATTTAAAAGTATATAAATTACACTGCTAAACCCTAGTGAAATTAAACTAGAAATAATTAACAGAAAGAGATCTTGGAAACTCCAATATGAAGAGATTAAAAAGCAGACTTCTAAATAATATGTCAAGATAAATTTAAAATATTTTGAAGAAAACATGGTTGCCTAACTTTTGGGGGATGCAGTTATAAATTACCTAGAAGGAATTTTGTAGAATGACATTGATACATTGGCAAGAAGAAAGAGATAAAATTAATTATCCAAGTTCTTCTTAAGAAGCTAAAAAGAAAAAAAAAAGGAAACCCAAAATAACCAGAAGGAACATAATAAAAATTAGAACCAGGAGTAGTGGAACACACCTGATTTCCCAGTTCTTAGGAGGCTGAGAGAAGAGTATTTCAAGTTTAAGGCCAGCCTCTGAAACTTAGTGAGACCTTAACCAACTTAGTGAGACTGCTTCAAAATAAAAAAATAAAAAAAGGCTTCTTGGGGTATATCTTGGAGGTAGAATGTTACTGGCTTCAATTCCCATTACAAAAAAAATAGTCATTGATAACATGGAATTAATGAAACCAAAATTGATTCCTTAAAAGATAAATTGATAAACCTCTAAGACAAAATTTAAAAAAAGAAATGACTTATATTACTGATATTAGAAGTTACGGAGTAAGTCACAGTGAAATCAGGGACATCAATACTAAAGGAATATTATAAGCAGTATATGCACACAAATTTGATAACACAGGTGAAATATACCAATTCCTCAGTAGAGAGAAATTACAAATTACCAAAATTCATGTGAGAAGAAATAATCATATTAGGAAGATATGTATTAAAGAAATTGAATTGATTATTTAAAAAAATCTTCGAAAACAGAAAGTACCAGGCTAAGATGGGTTTGATGATGAATTCTACCAAACATTAAAGAAAGAATTGATACAACTTCTCTATAATCTCTTTCAGAAAATAGAAGAAAATGGAATGCTTCTTAGCTTATTCTAAGAGGTCAATAACTACAATAACTGGTTAAGGATAGCTACCATAAAAATATAAATTGTATCACAGCAATTAAAAATATGGTTCAGGTATTGCAATAAATGTATAAAGTATTTTTGTGATCAAAATAAAATTATCACCCTTAAATAAGCTATTATAAATAAGAACAAGAATTTAATAGAAAGAAATTTGGAATACTAAGAATAAATAAAGAATAACAAGTATGGCAAGTATTTAAGATAAAACAATAATTATTCCTATCTTAAGTATTCTTAAATAGGTTTGAGGAATGAAAGAAAAAAATTGTGGCATTGTCTCATGAGATTTTCCAATGTATACAGACTAACATGTATAAAAATATAAAGTGGGAGAATAAAGGAAACTATATGATTGAAAAGTTTTTATACTTGGAAACTTGAAAAATCCTTTCTTAGTAACCAATAGAGCAAGTAAAAGGAAAAACATCAAGGAAATGGTATTGGGAAAACAGTTCATCAGTTTGTACAAAAGTGGAATTAAACCCCGACAACTCAGTCTGTACAAGTCAACTCAAGATGGATAAAGGACCTGGAAATTAGACCATAGACTTTTAAATTACTAGTGGAGGCACATAGGGCAAACATTCTAACATGTAGACCCTGGTAAAAACTTCTTCAATATATCTTCAAAGCTTAGGAAATTAAAACAAGAATTAATAAATGGGATGGCATTAAATTAAAAAAGATTCTGTGCAGAAAAGGAAACCACTAAGAGTATAAAGAGAGCCTACATAATGGAAGATGATCTTTGCCAGCTACTCCTCTGATTTGAGGACTGACATCAGGAATATACAAAAACCTTATAAGACTAACAGTAAAAAATAAAATCAAGTGGGAGGGGGGAGGAAGACCTGAAGAGAGAAACATCTCAATGGATACAATGTACATACACAAAGGTATCTAAGACAATCATTGAGCCAAGCATGGGAAGATGGGGAAGGGAGGGAGAA
Source organism: Graphiurus murinus (assembly GCA_004027655.1). Taxonomy (NCBI): domain Eukaryota; kingdom Metazoa; phylum Chordata; class Mammalia; order Rodentia; family Gliridae; genus Graphiurus; species Graphiurus murinus. The sequence continues at coordinate 21,502 of PVLC010003258.1, read as the reverse complement.
TGGGTGAAAACTAGGGGAGGGTTCAATGACTACTGTGTGCATGTGTTACTCTAATACCCTGAACTGCATCAAGATGTATGATTACATTGCAGCAATAAAAAAGAACAATAACAAAACAAAAAATAAGCCAGTCAAGAATGAGCAACTGAACTAAACGAAAAATAGAAACTAAAAATAATGCATATGTCCAATAAGTATATAAAAATGTTCAACATCATTAGCAATCAAGATGAAAATCAAAACTATGTTGAGATTCCATCTAACCCCAATTAGAATTGTAATCATCAAGAAGAAAACAAATAATATATGCTGGTGAGGATGTGGGGAAATAGGAATCTTTATTTATTGTTGATGGGACTGAAAATAGTACAGCTGTTATAGAAACCAGTGTGGAAGTTCCTCAGAGACCTGGAAATGGAACCAAAACATTAATCAGTTATATCATTCCTGAGTATCTGTCCAAAGGAATTGAAATCAGAATACTGTAGTGATACATGTATATCCGTGTTTATAGCAGTATAATTCATAATAGCTCAATTATGGTACCATGCTATGTGTACATCAAAAGATGAATGGATTATGAAATTTTGGGATATACAGATTATGGGATTTTACTCAGCCATAAAGAATAAAACTATGTCATTTGCAGGAATATGGATGGGGCTACAGAAGATTATGCTAAGTGAGATTAGCCAGTCACAGAAAGAGATGGGTTATGTGTTTTCTCTCATATGTGAAAACTCAGAAGGAATTAGGATGAAAGAGGGACTCCAGATAAAGGAGGAGAAACCTGAGTGGAAAGATGGAGGGAGTTTAATCTAGGGAGATTTAAGGAAGGAAATACTTCAAATGACATTGTGTGCATGTACAAAACTATAAGTGCTAATGTCAGTATCATTTAAGGGGAAGGAGAGTGGAGTGGGATCAGGAGGAAGCTCACCATACATGCTGTGTGCATATATGCTGTACATGTATGCCCCTAGCACTCTGAACTTAGTTATGATGTATTATTAAAATGCACCAATAAAAGTATAAAATAAGTAAGTAAAAATAAATTGAATGCACTCCAATTGCAAAAAATTTAGATGAACAGAGAAAAAGAGAAGAAAAAGAAGCTCAATGGAGAAGGGGAGATCATAATAAGATTAGAGAGGCTGGGGGATATAAATTGCACAGTGGTAGAGTAGTTTCAGGGCATGTATGAGGCCTTGAACTGAATGCACAACACCATATCCCAAAAATAAGATCAATGTAATCTTCCATATTAACAGTCTAAAAAAATGATCATCTTGATGCAAGAAAAATTTGCCAAAATACAGTATTCAATCATGGCAACAAAAAACTCTCAGCAATGTAAGAATTAAAGGTAGCATCCTCTATCTGGTAAAGAACATCTACACAAATTCTACAATGAGTTTTTTGTTGCCATCAGCATAGCACTCAGTATAATCTTAATATCTCTTATATGTAGAAGGAGATGGGTAGTCGTTAAAATAAAAAAGAAAAAATACATTAGAACACATTAGGAATATAAGGCTGCTTACAAAACCTAGCACACTTACTGATTGGTTTGCAATATGAAACTGAAGCTCCAATGTACTTTGACTGTAGAATGTGGCCAGTCAGATCAGCTAGGTTTTGCAGTATATGAGTAAACTACATGTGACAGGTTGTAAGACATTGAGGGCAGTTAATTCCTGGTCATAGACTATAGCTTCCTCTCAGCTAGCAATTTTGCAAATAAGCAGTACTAGTCACAGGAAAATTGGAATGTAATCTCAGCTAGAATAATTAAAATCCCTCTTAATTAGTGGTTACACATATGCATGAGTAGATTCACAATGAACCTGCAAGGTATTACTTTTTAATCTAATTTTTAAAAGAAACACAATGTAATCGATTTGTATCTCCTTTTAGATATAAGAGAGGTTAAGAGTATACTGAATTCTATGCTGATGAACAATTATGTTATAGTGACTTTCTAGGGAATTTAAGAAAAAGCTAAGAGTAAACATAAAACTCATTCTTCAAGGTTAAAATTTCTTCTTATGCCCCTTCTGTTAAATGGCACATACGATCCACCTAAAACTCTGGACTAATCACTTGCCAGTTATTATTGAAATCATGGTCACTGTTTAAGATTTTGAAGTCCCCCTCCCCCAAATTGCAGCTGAACATAATTAACAATTTGTTTTAATTCGCTGTAACTCTAAACCAAGCCAGATCAATTTCTTGGTCATTAAATTTTGTAAAGAAAAAATTATTGCCAAGTGCCAAATCTATTAGAGAGTTTAAAGTTGGCATCAGTCTTTATAGATTAATTTTAACTCAACAAAATGATGCTTATAAAGGAAACCAAATTCTTTCCTAGTAAGTGCTCATGAAACATCAGAAAACCAATGGCCCATATTCATCTTAAAAAATTGCTCCTTTTTATTAAATATTTCTCACCTATATTTAATATTGAGATACAAATTATTACAAAATATTATAAAATAATTATTAGATAAATATTTATAAGCTGTTTTTATCATGAGAGTTTTTGTTTGTTTGTTTGTTTGTTTGTTTTGCGGTACTGGGGATGGAACTCAGGGACATTCCACCTCCGAGCTATACCCCAAGTCCTATTTTTTATTCCTTATTTTGAAACCAGGTCTCACTAAGTTGCCAGGTGCCTCACTAGGTAGCTGAGGCTGGCTGCGGACCTGGATCCTCCAGTCTCATCCTCCCAAATGCTGGGATTACAAGTGTGCGCCACCACGCCCAGCGTATCATAAGAGTTTTTTAACTTGAGGTATCTTACACTTTCATCATCTACTATCAAGGACATTTTAAATAGAGAAAAAATAATTAACAAAGTTAATCAGTAATCTTCTAGTCATACTTCCTTGCTAACCTGATTTTCTGTCTTAATCACTAGCTTATATCCTTCATATTTCAAAGAACAGGACTTCCTTGGCAATTGTGAATTTAATTTAAAAATGAAAACAGGTGTAATCTTATGTTTCATAAAGAAAAGAGAAAATGCTTATCAGGTACTCTGTTAGAATATCTGATTATAACCTTAAGCTTCAAACATTATGCATTTGGGAGTCTTTCACAATAAAATGAGCAAACCTAAAAGTTTTGCATAAAAATTTCCATGCCTATATTCCCCCCAATAATTTCCTTTCATAAGATAAATGTAGCATAGGAAATAAGCTACAATTTTTCTCCTACTTTCGTAAATGATGGATGTTTAGAGCTAAATCCTACTCCCATGAAACTTTTAGAGTATGCTATGTCCTGTGAGGCTTCAATGTATACATCTCAGATCATCAATGCTTGATGTATTCCTGATTAAAAAAAAGAGTTTGGATTTCAGGGACTGAACCAAAAGCGTGCTGACCTGTACTGGAACATTGCTGTGGCATAAGTGCATATTAAAATAGTTTTCTCAATTAGATTGCCAATGAACATTTAACGAATAATGAAAAAAACTTTTATATGTAACACTGAATTCTTTTAATATTTAAAATTCCCATTTGAAATTTGAAATGTTCAGTGTGTATGTTTATAGCACTCAATGTCTACCCAGGCATAAATAGATAGATGCACATTTTGAATATAAAAAAGAAGACACATTCTGAAAATCTCAAAAACTGCTTAGACATAGACGTCGGCTAAGAAGAGAAATACTTGTAGGTCTATCTTTTGGCTTGTAATTTTAAAGATCAATGGGTCAAGGTAAAAGTGAGTAGACCTAGCCAGGCATGGTGGCGCACGCTTGTAATCCCAGCATTTGGGAGGCTGAGACTGGAGGATCAGGGTTCGCGGCCAGCCTCAGCTACCTAGTGAGGCACTCCGCAACTTAGTGATACCTGGTTTCAAAATAAAGAATAAAAAATAGGGCTGGGGCCAGGTGTGGTGGTGCACGATTGTAATCCCAGCATTTGGGAGGCTGAGCCTGGAGATCCGGGTTCGCGGCCAGCCTCAGCTACCTAGTGAGGCACTCCGCAACTCAGTGAGACCCGGTTTCAAAATAAAGAATAAAAAAATAGGGCTGGGGATATAGCTCGGAGGTAGAATGTCCCTGAGTTCAATTCCCAGTACTGAAAAAAAAATAGGGCTGGGAGTATAGCTCGAAGGTAGAATGCCCCTGAGTTCAATCCCCAGAACCACAAAAAAAAAAAAAAAAAAAAAAAAAAGTGAGCAGACCTCACAAATTAAATAGCATCACCCCAAGCATTAGTTAGTGCATATTTTTATATTGACTGGTAAGTTTAGGGCAACAGAGAAAGACTGCATATCTACCAAACATAAGGAGGGCTACACTTGTATGTTACCTAGAGAGGACAAAGGAAGGACAATTAATACAGTTGGCAGTGGGGCATGGAGATGTGGGAGGGAAGAGGAGACATCAAGTAAAATCATTAAAGCTTGCCATGAAAAAAGGAGCCTTATGAAATTAGCATTTAAGTATTTATAATTAGCTACATGACATTCAGGGTACAATATCCCAAACAAGCAGATCAGTGAGTATGTAAAGTAAATGAAGTTTTAAGTAGTATGGCACATGAAGGATAACTATAACCTGATGTATTTGATGAATGAAGAATAGAGCTATAAGAAGGTAATGATATGAAGGATAAATCATGCAAGAATCGGAAAAATGCTTTATAATAGCTAAAATTCACCTAAGAAGAAAGAGAAAACATGAATAGCTTTGTATTTAAAATTAAATATGAATTGAAAGCTAAAATCAATACATCAGGACCTAATGGCATCATTGGTGAATTTAATTACAATGTAATTCAGTGATTCAGAACACAGAGGAGGATTGGCCACTGTGCAACTGATTTTATGACCTCAATCTTATCTTGATAGCAAAAGCAGACAAACATATTTCAAGACTACAGACTAATATCTTTCATGAACATAAATACAAAAAAACTTTCATAAAATGTTAGCAAAATAAGCCAGGTGTGGTGGCGCACGCTTGTAATCCCAGCATCCGGGAGGCTGAGACCGGAGGATCCGGGTTCACGGCCAGCCTCAGCTACCTAGTGAGGCACTCCGCAACTTGGTGAGACCCTGTTTCAAAATAAAAGAATAAAAAATAGGGCTGGGGGTATAGCTCGGAGGTAGAATGCCTCTGAGTTCAATCCCCAGTACCACACACACAAAAAAAATATTAGCAAAATAAAAAAAAAAACAGTAAAAAAAAAAAGAACCCATCATAATTGAAATTTATCCTGAAACGACAAAGTTCATTTAATCGCAGAAATGATGATCTACCATGTTGGTGAAATTAATGAAAAAAAATCATGTAATCATTTAAGTGGATGCAAAAAAAGTATTTGAAAAAAATCAATACCTTTTATGATAAAAACTCAGTAGATTGGGAATACAAAGAAAAATTAATTAAACTTGATAAAGGGCACTTAAAATTTTCATAATGCTAAATATCGAATGCTTTCCAATGAAGAACAGGAACATTGCAAGGATGTGTACTGTCACAATTTCTGGAGATCCTATCCAGTTGAATAAATAAAAAAAGCAAAAATAAAGAAGAAGGAAAGTTATTGCTACTCATAAAAAACATGGTCATGAAAAGAAAATACTAAAGACTCCATAAAATACTACTAAAATAAATTAATGACTCTAACAAGTTCATAATACATAAGGTCAATATACAAAATATGGTATTTCTATACATTAGCAATGAACATTTTAATGAAGAAATTTTAAAAAACTATCTTTACAATTTCATTAAAAATATACATGAATAAACCAGCATGGTGGCTCACAACTATAATCCTAGTACTTGGGAGGTAGAGACAGGAGGCTATCAAGTTTGAGGCCAACATGCATTAAATTAGTGAGAACCTATTTCAAAATTTGAAAAATGGCTGGAGGGGTAGGTAAAAATAAAAATGGCTGAGGGGTAGATTGCCCCTGTGCTCAATCCCCAGTACTACATATATATGTATGTATGTATGTATGTATGTATATGTATATATATATGTGTGTGTATACTATATATATGTATATAGTTTATATATTCATATATAAACTATATATATGTTTGAGATATATATATATATATATCTCTCTATATATATATGTGTGTGTGTGTGTATGTGAATAAATTTAGTGAACTATATGCCACTTTGTGCTCTCAAAATCCTAAAATATTTCTGAAGGGAATGAAATAATACCTAAGTAAAATGTTGTATGTTGTGTATATGACATACACTAATTGGAAGATTAAGTATTGTTTAGATTTTAGTTATCTCCCAACTTGATCTATTGATTGAATATAATTCCAATCACAATCATAGTAAACTAATTTGTTGAAGAAATTTATGAGTCAAATTTAAATTATATAGAAAAGAAAAAGATCTAGAATTGCCAGTTTTAAAAAAAGAGTGATATGCTATCTGATTTCATGAATTACAAGCAATAATATCAGTGTGGTACTATTGTATGAATAATAGTAAAATTCAATTGAACCTAATAGAGGGTTCAGAAATACACAAACTTATATACGGTTGTTTAATTTTTAACAAAAGGGCCAATATAATTCAATGGAGGAAGAATTCTCAACAAATGGCTCTGGAGAAATTGGATACCAAGTAAAATAAAATAAACCTCAAAATTTACCTCACACCATACAAAATAATAAATAAAATATATCATAGGAGCCAAAATGATAAAACTTCTAGAAGGAAACATAGTCAAAAACTTCTATGACATTAAATTAGGCAAAAAAATTACTGTGTAAAACTAAAAATGCAAACAATAAAAGAAATTTTGTAATAATGTACTTCATCAAAATTAGAACTTTAGCTCTTTGAAAAACGCCATTAAAAAAAATGAAGACAACTGATTCACTGGGATAAAATATTTGTAAAATATGTGTCTAGCAAAGAACTTCCATTGAAATTATATAAGTAGAGACTGAGACAGGAGGATCGCAGGTTCAGGGCCAGCCTCAGCTACTTAGTGAGGCCCTCAGCAACTTAGTGAAACCCTGTTTCAAAATAAAGAATAAAAAATAGGGCTAGGGGTAAATAAAAAATAGGGCTGGGGTGTAGCTCTGAGGTAGAGGTAGAATGGCCCCAGTATCAAAAAAAAAAAAAAAAAAAGCCAGGCGTGGTGGCGCACACTTTTAATCCCAGCATTCAGGAGGCTGAGACTGAAGGATCCGGGTTCACGGCCAGCCTCAGCTACCTAGTGAGGCACTCCGCAACTTAGTGAGACTCGGTTTCAAAATAAAGAATAAAAAAATAGGGCTGGGGGTATAGCTCAGAGGTAGAATGCCCCTGAGTTCAATCCCCAGTACCGCAAGAAAAAAAAAAAAAAGAAATTATATAAGTATATCTTACAAAAAGATATTTCACAAAAGAATATACAAATATCAAATAGGCACAAGACAAGGTATTCAACATCACTAATCACTATGGAAATGCAGACTGAACTATAAGGAAATATAAATACATGTCTACTAGAATGGCTAAAATTTCAAGATTGACCTAACAAGTGGTAGTAAGAATATAGAACAACTGGAACTTTTATAATGCTGATAAAATTAAAATCAGATGAGCCATTTTGTCAATTTTTCAATTTATTTAAAAGTGATATATACTTACCATATGACCTAGCAATCCCACTACTGGCTTTTACTCAACAGAAATTAAAACATAGGTCTAAAAGACTTGTTAACATAGCATCATAAACGTATAGCACTATAATTCATAATAATAAAATGGCCAGCAAACAAATCATCAACTGGTGAACAGATTGACCAATTTTGATATAATCATAAAATAAAAATAAACTACTGATGCAGGCAATGTCATAGATACATCAGAAGATCATGCTAAGTTAAAGAAAAATATTATTCAAAGAACGTAAAAGACTTAAAATTTGAAAAGCAAAGAACCCAATCAAGAAATGGGCAATTGAACTAAATAGACACTTTACAAAAAAGAAATAAAAATGGCCAATAAATGCATGAAAAATGTTCAACATCATTGTAATCAAGGAGATACAAATTAAAACTACACTGAGATTTTATGTAACAACAACTGAGGCCTTCCTCAACTTAGGAAGACTGTTTAAAAATAATAAAATAGAGCTGGAGGTATAGCATGGAGGTAGAATGCCCCTGAATTCAATCCCCAATACTAACCCTTTTCCCAAAACAGAAAACTATGTATAGGGACAAAGTACATTCCTTGCACATACAAAGGAGGAACACATATCTCTCTCTCTCTCTTTTTTTTTTTTTTTTGTGATACTGGGGATTGAACTCAGGGGCATTCTACCTCCGAGCTACACCCCCCAGCCCTATTTTTTATTCTTTTATTTTGAAACAGGGTCTAAGTTGCGGAGTGCCTCACTAGGTAGCTGAGGCTGGCTGCGAACCCAGATCCTCCGGTCTCATTCTCCCAAACGTGCGCCACCACGCCGGGCTCTCTCTTTTCTATTGACATTTTTAATAGTTCGATTCAGATCTTATCTCCTTAGGCTGAGATTATTATAACCTGGAAATCTCCAGACACTGCTCATTCTCACCCCTCTGCCCCAATATAATCAAGTATAAATTGAGATAAATCTGCTTAATACTCCTACTCCAGCATTCTCTATTCAAAAGAGTTTTATTGGCTTCTGATCCAGTGTAGAATCAAGATCAAACTCCAATTTGGAAAGGGATGTTCCAGCCCCAACTTAATTTTCCAACCTTACCTTTCGCTTCTCTCCAAAGTGAATTATACATTCACTACCCATTCTTCAACATACCTTTGCTTAAACCACATATGTATTTATTATATTCTCACTCCAAACCACACTTGTTTACTTTTCACTTACCAACTATGCAAATACTACCCATATTTCAAGCCAGACATTGGAAGGCATCACACTCAAGTATATCCATGCCTAGTTGCTAGCATGGATAGTCACTCCATATATGATCAATGGAATTGAATCCATAAAGTGTGGGAGAAATTTGATAAAGCAAAAGGAACACTTGACTAGAATTCAGGCAACCTGGCTTCTAATTCTACCTTTATAATTCATTTCAGTTATGTGGGTTTTGGTTTCTTCATCTGTAAAATAAGGATAATATCTGTTTTGATTATTTTGAGGATGAGATTAGAAATAAGAAATTCAATGTGAAATGATTTGGAAACACAGAAAGGTTTTATTATATCAGTGTTGATGATATATATATGCATATACAAAATTATCTATTTTTAAAATATCCTTCATCCAAAGAGTATATTATGGGTATACATATAATTCCATTCCACATAAATGTTTACACATACATAAATATGAGCAGTATGTAATACATAATGCTTCTACACAATAGTTACCATTTATAATTCAATAGGACTTATTTTCTGTCCTTAAAAACACATAGATTCTCTAGACGGAATAGCAAAAGGGTTGCATTATAATATCACTTGAGTTTGTCTTTTTCACCTGATAGAGTTCCTCTCAAAAGACATTATAGTTCTAAGAAATGCACTAAAAGCCCAGAAGGAGTCTGCTCAAGTTGATTTATTTTATAAATAAACATTATAGGCAAGAGTGAAAAATAAAAAGCACTTAACCCTTGTTAATATTTAACATAGGGGGATAATAATGTACATTACTTCCGTAATTGAGATTCATGTATAACAAGAGATAAAAATGTACTTTTAAGTGACTTCATTGTAGTTTGATAAAGTGTTATTTTACTGGGTTAATTTACTAATGTATTACTTTTCTATATTAAACTTTTCAGTTAATAAGGTATCAATTTGTTTAGTATCTATAGCCAACAGGTGTTAGATAAAAGTATCTATAGCAATAGGTGTTAGATAAAAGTTATAAGAATATAAAATAGTATAAATTATAACATTTAGAAGAATTATAACATCATGGCAGCATAAGATAGTCTGATTTTTTTCCTAAAAATATTACTTTCAAAAAGTAAAGAACTTAAATAAGTCCTTTAAAAATATCAGTAATCACAAACATACTTCTGAGGACTTATCATTTGTTACAAAGAAAAAAACTGACATATTGATAATTTATGATCTTTGTTTCCCAGTTCAGAATAAAGATTCTACTCTCTTAACGAAAGACAAGGTTTGAACTTTGGTTGTATAAAGGAACATCTCAATTTGTATTTCCATACCTTCTCTAGATTAGTCACTTTTCCATATCATTTATCACATGTTCCCATAACTCACTAATTTAAAAAATATTTTCAGGACCTACTGTGTACTACAATTGGCCAGATGAAGAAAATATAAAAACATATAAGCAGTTACTTGTATTTCAAAAATGCTCACAGTCTATAATGGTCCCCAAACTTTACTGTCCATCAGAATCACACAAAGGGCTTGTTGAAACAAGTTCCCAGGTGATGCTGATGCTGGTCTAGGACTCAAACAATAAAAAGCAATGCAATAGGTAGAATGATATCTGAATGATAAGTATTAGAACAAAGAATGGAGTGACTACATTTTCATGGGGCATATCAAAGAAAACTTCACAAAGGAGATAAAAGATAAGCGAAGAGAGGGTACTGCAGAAGAATCTGGTCACTTTCAGATATTTTCCAAGCTCATAAATAAGTTTTGAATGGTAGATTATGATTATAACATGGAAGAAGTTTCATTGCATGCTTGGGAGTTGCAACACCCAAGTAAAGTTTTATACCCATAAAGGTTACATGATGAGATTCGTTCATTTGAGTACATAGAGGAGCAGATGGAGTAAGAAGGTGACAGAGAAACTACATAGATGTGTGTGATTGTCCAAATAAAAAGAGATGATCACTAGACTAAGACAATGATAGTAGAGATGGTGAGAATGGGGATGGATTCATCACTAACTTCCCTGGGTTTCCCTATATGAATTCAATGAAATGCTTACCTTTCATATTACACCTGTTTCCTAGAACTAGGTGAAACAATTAAATGCAGTTTAAATCTAAACTGCAACCCCCACTTGTCTGGCAATATACATGGTTGCTACTGTTGGAAGATTTCATATTACATCTTTAATTGTGGGCATTTAGCAGACAGCCTCTTATTATTAAGGTACTGCTGACTTTTATTGTCAATGTGGCCACAGGACAAAGCTAATAATTACCAGCACCAGAAGCAGCTTGTGGTTTTATATTACATTGAGGTAAATTACACTGGAATTAGAGTGGATTACTTTTATCAAATGGGGAATAAGCTGTTAATTAACTCCCCGCTGTAGCAATCTTTTTCTGAGCTTGCAACTGTTATTAGGTCTAGATTAAACTGTTGAATTAATTTCCCACTTACTTACTATTTCAAGAGTTTTTAATTTACCTGGCAGCAGTTTTAATGGGAAATTGTATTAGTGAGCATAAATTGTTTTTGGGAAGGGTAAACAGTTTGTGATAATGTTTATTAAGTCGTTTTGTTTGAGCAAAAATATAATTGCAGTTTTAATTAGTGCATGGTTGTTGGAGTATTAGGTTTGAGATTACATTATGGCTTTCTGAGAAAACAATCACTCAGGTAATCCCAGCATTTATACCTGATAGCAAATATAAAAGCTATGTCAATATAGCATTGACTTGGATTCTATTTTACCATATTTGAGGAAGGAAAATGGGAAATTAAGTGTTCTCCTGTCCCTTATCATAAAGTTTATTGGCTACTTCTAAATATCACTGTCTGCTGTGACAGGTATCTCAATATATGTGAAGAATTAACTGGCACAATTAAAAAGCTAATAGATGCAGATCCGTTTAAGGCAACACATAAATGAGGAAATGATGACTATTTAGATAATCAATATATTTTAGTGATTGTTTATTTATTATAATGCCAGTGGTATCAGTAGTTTTTTAATGCCAAAAATAATCATGCATTATGCTGGTATGGTGTTTTAGAGATGGGCCAAATGATATTGAACTTAAGGGATTTGAGAGATAGGAGCATGTATTGAAAATTGACCTCTAGAGAAAATAAAAGATTTGCTAGTCAATACTTGCTATTTTCTGTGTTTTTTATTATAGTCATTCTAGTGAATAGGAAGCAATATCTCAATGTGTGTTATTTAGCTTGCTTTTGCCTACTGACTAAATGATACTGAACATTTTTCATGATCACGGTGGTCATTTGTTTATTTGAAGAAATATCAATTTAAGTCCTTTGGCCATTTCTAAATGGGGTTTTCTTTGTTTTAGAGTCATAAAAAGTTCTTTTTATATTCTAGATATTAGATAATTTTCATTTATACAGTTTGCAAATATTATCTCCAATTATGTAGATACTATTTTACTTTATTAACAACTGCCTTTGATGTAACAAGAGTTTTTAACTTTGAAAAAATAAAGACTTGCACAAGGACATAGAGCTAGAGTATGAAGTACGACAAAACATGAAGCTGTTTACATGATTACTTATGCTCTCTTGGCCCAACATTTTATGTTCTATTTCTTTCCAAAATTAAAGAATGTTGAACTCCTTTTGTAAAGACAATACTGTATTATATGTGGGTTGTTATATTCCAAAATAGTCTGAAATCTTTCCCTGTAAAGCTTTTATTATTATGTTTTTTGCCCAGAAATAACTGTGATGATATTTCTTAATTTGGTCAGCAAGCATATACACAATAATTAAATTTCCTTGAAATTTGGTCAACAGCTTTGACACCATAAAAATTATCCACTATTTTGAAAAAATCCAATGGTAAATCTCTCTTGAGTACTATACCATATATTATAAAATGCGTGAAACAAATCTAATTTTCCCTTATTCCTTTCTTTGAAAAACAAAGCAAAATCAAATACTTTGTGCAAACTATAATCATCATGTCCAAATTCTCTGCATATTCCTTTCATATGATCATTTGGCCATCTACAATTTCTATGTTTCTATTGTATATATCATATTTTCGTTACTGATGAATATTGAATTTTGAATAAGAAAATAAAATGATAAATATGAATTCAGGATGAAATGTATTTATGATATTGCCAGTATATCATGCAGTCATTAGAAATAATAACTTGTAAAAGTAGAGTTCTAGAAGAACATGTGCCCTCTTTTAACTGCATATTCAGGAAATTCATTTAAATAAAAGCCTCTAAAGATTAAACTCTTTGGGATTAAAAACCAAGCCGGGCGTGGTGGCACATGCTTGTAATCCCAGCATACGGGAGGCTGAGACCGGAGGATCCGGGTTCGAGGCCAGCCTCAGCTACCTAGTGAGGCACTCCACAACTTAGTGAGACTCGGTTTCAAAGTAAAGAATAAAAAAAAAAATAGGGCTGGGGGTATAGCTCGGAGGTAGAACGCCCCTGAGTTCAATCCCCAGTACCGCAAAAAAAAAAAAAAAAACCCAAGGTGCAGCCGGGGGTGGTGGCGCATGCTTGTAATCCGAGTATTTGGAAGGCTGAGACTGGAGGACCTGGGTTTGCAGCTAGCCTCAGCTGCTTAGTGAGACCCTTTGTAACTTAGTGAGACCCTGTTTCAAAATAAATAATAAAAAAATGGGACTGGAGCTGTATCTCAGAGGTAGAATGCCCCCAGGTTCCATCCCCAGTACCACAAAACAAATAACAAAAAAAACAAGGTGCATGTGTGTATGTACATATATGTGTCTATATATGTATGTATATATATGCATAAATACATTCATAAACACATGTAAATATATATATGCACATACAATACCAATATGCACATATAGAGAAACCTACTTGAATAATTTGATATGTATGTGTGTATTATATGTATATATAATTTAAGTAATCTTAAATTGGAAGCTTAAATATGAAATATACGCTAGATATGTGATGAGGTTTTAGAAACATGGATATGCTTAGAAATGCTATCTGGTCATAATGAGAAAAGCTCTTCACTCCTACTGACTTTCCTCATCTTTCTTTTAAAGCAAGTCATTGCTCATAAGAACCACAGAATTAGGAAAGCACCCCAAATTCTTTCAAACAAAGTAAAATTTTATTTTCATAATGGAACAACTGCATTGTCACAAATAAATTGGGAGGGGGAGAAAAAAGGCCAAAACAAATTTTACAGGTAAAAAATGTGCCTTCTTACTGAAAAGTTAACCACCCAGATATTCAGAGCAATATAATAGTTACAACTTCCTGCCAATCTTCAGGAAATAAAAAATAGCTCCTCACTCTCAAATATCAAAAAATGAAGAAGCTAGGGAAGTATGTATTAATGGCAAGTCATGACTTCTGATTATAAATTCATTGGTATAGCACCTTGAAAATATTTTTTCAAAGCCCACTCACATGTTGTGATGGCTATTTTTAGGTACCCACTTGACTATACTAAGGGATACCCAGATAAGATGGTGTAATATGTCTTGGTATGTCTGTGAAGGTGTCTCCAGAAGGAATAAGCATTTGAATCAGTAGACTGAGTATGGAAGATTCAACCTCATTAATGTTGGCTAGCATCAGCCAATCTGCTGAGAGTTCAGATAGGACAAAAAGGCAGAAGATGAGAAACTTTGCTTCTGTTTGAGTTGGAACACCCATCTTTCCCTGCCATCAATATCTGAGATTCTGGTTTTGAGGCCTTTAGGCTCCTGGACTTATACTAGTGGCCTCCTTTGGTTGCTAGGCCTTGGCCTCATACTGAGAGTTACACCATTGGCTCCCACTGAAGTTAGGACTCATACTGAATTATCTCACTGGCTTTCCTGGTTCTTCAGCTTGCAGATAGCATATTGGGAATTTCTTGCTCTCCATAGTTGTGTTAGTCAACTCTCATAATAACTTTCCTCTTATTATGTCTCTATCTATCTACATATCTATAGATATATATTCTGATGCTTCTGTTTTTCTGAAGAACCCTATTTAATACATACCTCTCACCTAATTTTATTATTTTAATGACCTATAGGCAGAAACTCTCAGCCCCATTTGATAGATGAGGAAATGTGCCAAAATGAAGTTAAGCAATTTACCCCAGGTCAAAATCCAGCTGGGGCACATGGAGATCTAGAATTGGTCCAATCGTCCATACATTTTCTTTCTTTTTTTCTTTCTCCTCTTCCTCCATTGTGTGTGTGTGGGGGGTGGGTATTGGGGATTTAATCCAGGAAAATTCTACCCCTGAGCTATATTAGCCACCTCAGTTTTATTTTTTAATTTTTGAAATAGGGTCTTGCTGAGTTGCTGAGACTAGTCTCAAACTTGCAATCTTCCTGTCTTGGCCTCCCAAGTACTGGTATTACAGGTATGTGACACCATGCTTGGCTGATGCACACACTTTCTAAAAGTCCTATTTTCCACACAAACTAGCAAATGCCATTCTTGGGACATTCTTTTCATCAATGTTTAAAATTCAAGAAAGGTAAAGTGACCCAGTGGTTTAGAGCATCAGCTTGGAAAATTCAGAAAGACTTGGTGTCAATAATGTGAGTTTTCTGAATGTCTGTTCTCTTATGTATAAAACAAATATAATGAATACCTACTTTATAAAGTTCTTATTGGAGTTAAATAACATAACATATATAAAGTATCTAGCATGGTTCCTGGCATTTAGTAAAACCAGGAACTATTATTATTATATGATAACATATTTTACATTAAAAAGAATTGCCTATCCTTACTCCAGAGAAGGCTATGATTTCATTTCAAGGCCATAAATAAGAGTTAGCTACACCTCCATTATATGCCCCTATAGAGTAGCTTCCCTGTGTGAAAAACAGGAGAGCTTCCCCTATTGTAGGCTTGTATCACCTCTTCTACTGCTGGAATACAACATTCTGTTGAACACCAACATTAAATGAGCACACACAAACCTCCGATTTCTAGGATTCTATAAAGGTTCAATTTAAAAAAAAAAACTGGATAAAGGCAGGCATGCTAAGCATATAGAAAGCATGCCTCTAAATTGACAAATGCCTCATACTCATTATCACTTAAGGTATTTTGGGAGACTATGGGACAAAATAGCTACTGCACAAATCAGAGTTTCCATATTGTTTGGGAAATCATGCCAGTCAAATCTAATTTAGATATTGTAGATGCTGGCATTAAAGTGTATATTAACTGAGTAAACATGTAGAGTTTAAAAACTGAAAATAAATGGTGCTTCACACAACATCAGCATTATTTTCTCTTGAATTGCATTAAAACCAGGAAGGATGGATATGTTAGCCACTGTCACCAGCTCTGAAAAGTGTACAATGCACTTCTTAAAAGGCATATAAGAACATAAAAACATTCAATTGGAGTTTATTCAATTAATTTTAGTTTCTAATTTATAAAGATTTACTATTCAAGAAAAAGAAATTTAAAATGTGTTTGAAGACAGAATGTGCTGACACCCAGCACAATTTTACAGCCTTTATAATACTCAAGTAATTTTAAAAATAATAGGTTTAAAATAGTAAAAAAAAACTTAATAGTTTTACTAAATTACTCTTTTATTACACAGTTTCAATTAGCATTTTTCCTCTGAAAAAATACAAGTTATGGTTTGATTTTTACTGGAGTAAGTTATAGGAAGCTAGAAATAAGGAGAAGACTTTTTCCAAATGACAGCTAACTGTCCAACTGCTAGCAGACACAGCCCTTTTGGTCCCCAGAATGTTTTGCTCTTGTAAACTTTGAAAACAATATACTCTTAAGCACATATGTGAGCTTTAAAACATATTTTTCACATATGGAAAGACAAATCTTTCTATAAAACTCATTACTGTTACATTTAATATGGACAAACCCCAAAATTACTACTAGTAAAATGTCTTCGGCATGCATGAGATTTTGGATAGCTTTGAAGTCATTAGAAGTATGCTGTGGTATTAAAGTATCATGCTATAGCATGAGGAACCTGTTACACTGCAGGTGTGCAGATTTATTCCAGATGTTATTAACCATCTGGGCTATAAATAGTAGATGAATAATACTTTTTGGTAGTAATGAAATATATTTCACAGATAAGGATAAAATCACTGAACTCATAAATTAATCTATGATACCCTCACTATCAAAATATTTCCTTAATTTCCCAAGGAAATCTACATCCTAATTCCTTAATGCAACATACGTTAATATTTTTTTTTTTTTTTTGGTACTGGGGATTGAACTCAGAGGCATTCTACCGCCGAGCTACACCCCCAGCCCTATTTTTTTTATTCTTTTTATTTTGAAACCGAGTCTCACTAAGTTGCGGAGTGCCTCACTAGGTAGCTGAGGCTGGCCGCGAACCCGGATCCTCCGGTCTCAGCCTCCCGAATGCTGGGATTACAAGCGTGCGCCACCACGCCCGGCTAACATACGTTAATATTGAAGCATCACTTGACAAAAACAAACTCAAAGCCGAATAGTATCACCACAGTATTTTGCATAATTGGAAGCACTATCACTACAATTCCCATATTCATATATACCTCATAACAACCTCAGAAATAAACAGGGCAAGCAAGACAATTTACATCCTAAAGATGAAAAAAAATTCCTTGAATAATATAAATGACTTATCAGAAATGACATTTAAATAGTTATTAGTTAGGATGCAATCTAGTATTTTTCCATGGCATCATAATGCCAAAATAAAGTCAAAAGAAAACAAATATCATAGCCAGGCGTGGCGGCGCACGCTTGTAATCCCAGTACTTGGGAGGCTGAGACGGGAAGATCCGGGTTCTTGGCCAGCCTCAGCTACTTAGTGAGGCCCTCCACAACTTAGTGAGATCCTGTTTCAAAATAAAGAATGAAAAATAGGACCGAGGGTGTAGCTCGGAGGTAGAATGCCCCTGAGCCCTATCCCCAGTACTGCAAAAAAAAAAAAAAAAAAAAAAAAGAAGTATCATGATACTCTCCAAGTTGTAGTAGAGGTGGCATAATTACTTCCTCTTGTCTAGCTCTCTCCCAGGCCATAATTTATAGATAGAATAATATATCATCATTTATTTCAGGAAATACATATTACTATTGGATAATAATGCCCTTGTAAAAAATTGATAGTAATGCTTTCCATGTGATATATTCACATCTATCTTCAATACATTCATGGTAAAAAAAATATTATTACAAAATGAATTAACCTTTTAAAATTCTGAGAATAAGACAGAAAATACATTTCTAATAAGAAGGTAGCTAGAGTTAGTATATTATTGTTTCTCATTGCTGTTGATATTATTATATACAGATGAATTGGTTAAATATGGTTAAATAATGTTTATGGTGATGCTTGCCATCAGGGAGATCTAAGCCACCTGGAAGTAAGAATTGGTAGTTGACTATATAAAATAAATCATACTCAATTCCAAGACGGACTTTCCTGCCAAACTATTAAATGACTAAACACATCTATTTATCTACTATTGACATGTAGATTCATTTTTCTCTCTTTGAAATACACGCTTCCCAAAATGTGTCTCTTGGTTGGCTCTCAATCCCATACTGTACTCTGTAACAACTGATACATATTTAGTCATTAAAATGTTCTGTACAAATACTAATAAACATCATTATATTGGGAACATTTTGTTTTCCTATGGGACTTTCAATGCTGTCAAGCTGCTACCATATACTGAATATAGAAGCTGGGAAACTCTATTATACAAACAGAATTAACAACCATTGGATTAGATTAGATTCACATTAGCTTTAGATTCTGTGTGTAACAAATCTTGCTATAAATTTAATGAAGCTACTTCTCAATCAAATTATAGTCCATTTTACTCTATAAGCAGCTATAGTCAAGCATACCATGCATTTTCATGGCATGAATTGCATTGTTACTTATAAATTTTTTAAATGTTCAAAATTTCTGATTAAAGCAATTCAAAGTGTTTTGCATTTTAATCTTTCCTAAGAAGAGGCCCATCCTTAGCTCCCTCATTAGTTGTGCTGCCTGGGGTGTTTTGCAATAATGTCAGTGCCTAATAAAGTGAAAAGAAACATATCATTAAATATGTCTTAGTGTTTTGCATTGTGATGATATAGAGAAAGACTGGAGTACATGAAGTGCTAACTTATATTTTAGCCATGGAAAGGGTGAGGATCAACGGTTGGTACAATGCTTTAAACTTTTTAGACCCAATTTAGCATTACAATGGTCTCTATATAAGAGCATCTGAAATGAGGTGGCCTGTTATATGTTGTATACATTTTTTATTTTCAAGTCAGAAAACTGTCGAATTGAAAGGTATTGGCTATTGAAGGAAGAGGACCAAAAAAATCTTAGAATTTATTTCTATACATGTTAAATCCAAGAGACTCACAAATCAATTTATTCATATAAAAATTAGCTGGTTTAATAATGAATATAGCTATATAATCTAATATAGTTTATCTTTCAAACAAGGATACATTTGAATGATAAAACATGAAAATATACTGGGCATAAAATATGCACAGGACAAGAACACCCCAGGAAAATGAACCACAATAGTTAGGACACATAGAGATCCTCCTAAAATTAAACTGAAGCCGGGCGTGGTGGCGTACGCTTGTAATCCCAGCATTCAGGAGGCTGAGACCGGAGGATCCGGGTTCGCGGCCAGCCTCAGCTACCTAGTGAGGAACTCCGCAACTTAGTGAGACTCGGTTTCAAAATAAAGAATAAAAAATAGGGCTGGGGGTGTAGCTCGGAGGTCGAATGCCCCTGAGTTCAATCCCCAGACCCGCAAAATAAATAAATAAATAAATAAATAAATAAATAAATAAATAAATAAATAAATAAAATTAAACTGACATGGAATAAGAAAAAACTAGAAGAAAAACTGTAAAAGTTGGAAGGTTCAAGTTTCTGCAACCTGTAAATAGCATACACAGATCATATTTTCTTTCTTTCTTTCTTTTTTTTTTTTTTTGTGTGTGTGTGGCAGAGGGCAGTGAATCCAGGGTCATTCTACCTCTGAGCTACACTCTCGGTTCTATTTTATCTTTATTTGGAAACAGGGTCTCACTAGATTTCTGAGAGTCTCACTACTTGCTGAGGCTGGTCTTGAACCTGTGATCCTTCTTTCTCAGCCTCCCAAGTATAAAGATTACAGGTGTGCGGCACCATGCCTGGCTTCACATTTTCTATTGATATCTTATTTCAGCCATTTTCACAAGCTCTAAAATAATAAACAGATTGTTTTTAAGTCATCAGGAAAAAAGGATCATATATTGAAATGAAATGGAAATATCAACACAAAACACAATTTACTGATTTGCTGAAACAGTAAAATTGTCCTGCTACAAAAAGAATAAAATTAAAATTGCCCACATAAGAGGCTTGGCATCCAATCTCATGCCCTTCTCATGTAATTCATAAGAGGGAAAGAAAGTTTTAAAGGAGTTAGAAGCAAAACATTGACAGAAACTCACCTTGGGGATAGAAATCTTCAGAGGGCAGATACATCACTCTTGGGCCTTGTAGTAAAATGGTTTGCCAACTCTGATGATATCTAATCAGTTTCTTAAGTTAGTCACAGAGTGATAGTCAAGACCATGGGGACAAAATGCTGTGAACATAACTCAGAACCAACAATATTCTGTATGAGTTAGGTATGCTGTAACATTCCAATGGTGCCTTTAAATTCTAATGGTTTCAAGCTCCTCCAAACTCCTGCAGCAATCAAAAATAATCTGTCATGGGACCAAGGGCTATGAACATCATGTCATAGCCACTCTGCTATTAGATTTATTGGAGGGTAAAGCATGTCATTTATGCATCAACTCACAGGAGAAAAAAGCAATCCCTATGAAGTTAATCTAATAATAGACTGGAAAGCAATGATTACCGTTTCATGTACACTAGCTATTTGTAGCAGTGGTTGGCCTAATTCTGCCGGCCTCGCTTGTCAGAGCTTTGGGATTAACAAGTGTTTAGCTCAAAATCTATTGGGAAACATCAAGAAATGGTTTAATGAGCAACAAATCTTTCATTTCTTGCCACTGAGAGGATGCTGAAAACCAAACTTCTTCCCCTTTCATCCCTTCACTTTTTAAGATTGTTGCAAGAGTAACATTTTCCATGTTAAAAAAAAATTAGGAATTAAATTCAGCACGGACACAAGAACTATATGTTTTTGTTTTTGGTTTTTTGGGGTTTTTTTTGCGGTACTGGGGATTGAACTCAGGGGCATTCTACCTCTGAGCTATAACCCCAGCCCTATGTTTTATTCTTTATTTTGAAGCAGGGTCTCACCAAGTTGCGGAGTGCCTCACTAGGTAGCTGAGGCTGGCCGTTTACCCGGATCCTCTGGTCTCAGCCTCCCATATGCTGGGATTACAAGCATGCGTCACCAGTATATGTTTTTTTTTGTTTTTGTTTTTTTTTTTTTTTTGTATTTTTTTTTTGCGGTACTGGGGATTGAACCCAGGGGCATTCTACCTCCGAGCTATACCCCCAGCCCTATTTTTTATTCTTTATTTTGAAACCGAGTCTCACCAAGTTGCAGAGTGCCTCACTAGATAGCTGAGGCTGGCCGCGAACCCGGATCCTCCGGTCTCAGCCTCCCGAATGCTGGGATTACAAGCGTGCGCCAC